>JAHDVE020007784.1:0-46802 GCA_022606495.2 Halesus radiatus
AATAGTGACGGTGACAGCGATGCGAACGCTTAGTAGATAGATTGAATGAAAACAATAGTTACAGAATACTCCACTCATAACTGGAGCATTCGCTTCCTTGGAACGCGCAATCTGCCTAGCTGGGAACTAATATCGACTTGACAAGATATAATACCGTTGTATACATTTCAATTATTTGCAGTTGTTTAAAAATTAAACATTATTATTTACTTACCATAACGTTATATGCCGTATGCATGTATCTACGTAATGTAATAAATAAAAGTAAGACATATAAATAAATGCAGAGGTTATTCAAGAAAACAGCGTATTTTTTATCTACGTAATGTAATAAATAAAAGTAAGACATATAAATAAATGCAGAGGTTATTCAAGAAAACAGCGTATTTTTTATTACTTTTTTTATAGATTCTCGAATATAATATAAATAATATTGCTATAAAAAGGTGCGAAGGTTCAGCATCGAGTGTTACCCAATAAAAATCATCATCCTTCTTTATATGTGCGTATATATTTATTTCATTATGACACGGTTTTATGATGGACAATATATTATATTGACCGGTAATAAATTAAACATCCTCCGTTGCAAAGCAACAATGTAATAATCTCATCGTTCATACGTCATAAATAAGATTTGATCGTATAAATAATAAGAAGACCTACATTGTACAAAAATTCGTAAGTCCATTTTCTCACAAAATGGAGATTTGAACACCATCTTTTAACATTTAAAAAATATTTTACTATGATAATTAAAAGCTACGCAAAAGTCCTGACAAAATTTAAGTCGTGTTACAATCGCCGTTCTTATTAAATTAAGAAAAAATTAATGAAACATCATGCAGTTAGTAGATTTCTTGGTAATAATTGTCGGAAAATTTATATAGCGCGATTTTTGTGAAATATTTTACCACACACATAATATGTTTATTTTATCATTGCAATTATTAAAATTTTGTGTTTTTAAACTAATTTCGACAGCTATCATGATTATATATGAAAACTAACATATTATGTTAATTTTTCAGTGCAATCACATTAAAGTATCGTTAACCCTTTCAGACTTGAATTAAAACTGTCAGTGTTAATACATATTTGATGTTTGAACGCGTAATGGAATTATTTGAAAGTTTTTGGTGCATTGTTTTTTTTTTAATACTTGAGAAGTTATTGCTACGTTCATTTGAATCAACATTTGGCCTCAAAGGACGTGTTTTACAGAAATTATGGACAAACTTCACTTTTCAAAGAATGAGCAAGGCTTCAAGGACTAAATAGAATATAAATGTTTAAAAAAAACACGCAAAGCCATTATTACCAGGAATTGGAAAATTAAAACAGCCATATTTTATTCGTTCTTGATTGGGAGAAATAATTTCTGAAAAAACCATGTATTTTCAAATATACGGAAGGTACAAAAGGGTTAAAAGCAAAATGATTGAAATGTTTTAGTACGACGGTAAAAGTAATGGATGATTTAATTGTTATTATCAATTTCACTTTTCAAAGGATCTTTAATTCAAAGGAAATGCTGTAACTTTACAGTCTTAAGACCTCTATTCATTTCCTGATCATGTTTCAGTACCTAATTATAACCCTAAAATGGACAACCCTTTCCCTTGCAATAAACTGTTTGATGGCCATGTAATAAACTGTGAAGAAGATCAAAACAATTTTCATTAAAATGGTGGTGTTTCTAATCGTATCAATAAATTTTACGGACTAATTAATTTTATACAACGCGCTGTATTACAATCTGCTCGAAGTATTGGACTAGTGATACACAACCCGCTGCCTGCCGGCTCGCGGATATTTTCATGCGTCCACTTGGCTAAATAAAATAATTGAAATTCATTAGCAATTGATTGGTTTGACCTTGGTCTAAAAAAACTTAGTGCGCTCTATTTTATTTTTATTTTTTATTGTATAATATTAATTATATACAGTGGGAACTTATACCCGCTAAGCCACTGCAAGTAGCTTGTCAGCAGGAGTTTATTTCAACAATATAATATAATACAACAATAAATTACAATCATCATACAAATGTAGGGCAAAAATTATTATATTTAGGCGCATGCATCTTGTGCTGTACATAAGTTGAGAAAAAAAAAACTTAAAGAGAAAAAATAATGGTAAAAGCATTACAGATTTGTTATTGAGATACTAGAGTCCAATCTTATAACACCGATTTAAATAATATTATAAAAATGTCAATATCATAAAAAATATCAAAATTATAAAAGTACCAATATTATAAAAGTATCAATATTATAAAAATATCAATATTATAAAAACATCAATACTTTTAAAAATATCAACATTATAAAAACATTCATATTACAAAAATATAACTATTACGTAAATATCAGAAATATCAAAGCATCTGTAAGTATTAAATAGATTAAGAAATAAAAATTTAAAAGATATATACATAAAACAGCAGTACAGGTTGGTTACAATGAGGATACACTTAAATATAATAGTAACACCGTAACAGTAAGTACACCAGATATCTAGGAGCTATACAACCATGGAGACCGTCATATTTGTTACCATCAATACACAAGGTTACTTTCCAAAAGCCAACACTTTAACATCAGTGAGAATTTCATCATAGGACAATTGTTTTTAAATTCGTACGGCAATTTGTTAAATATAAATGGTACAATGTATTCAAGGGTTCGTTGACCATATTTATTTTGAAATATTGGCACTATCATTCCTATATTTTGTGTGAAACGTATTGTGTACATGATCCACCACTGCCTTATACGGACTTTCAGATATATGTTGCAGTAGAATTTTATGCCACAAAATACCACGAACAGGTAATACATTAATTGATTTGTACATGATATCAATGTCTCGCCTTTGGTTAAAAACTGTTTTACTTACTAACAATTTTACCATGGCGTTTTGAATCAGCTGTAAATGTTTTATGTTGGTCTTACAGGAGTGTCCCCAAGAAGTTATACCATACCTTATAGTCGATTCTGCTAGAGACAAATAAATTAGTTTCATAGTTTTTATAGGCACGTATAATTTTATCTTGTGGAGTCTTCCTACAATGGCTCGAAGTCGCTTACAGAGGTTGGAAATTTGTACGTCCCATTTCATATTACAATCCACCGTAACACCTAGATACACGTACTGGTTGACTAATTCGATACTTGTACACGCGCAGGGCTGTTTGGTATTATTGTGAATGCAATTAAATGAATGGGATATGATTACAGGTGCCTCTCTGTACCTTGCATGCGGGGATCTTATATGCATCAATTTCGTTTTTTTAGCATTGATTATTAGACCAGAGTCATGTGACCATTTTAATAAAGAAATAAAGTCTACCTGTAAAAATTTTATTGCAGTATCCAAATTTTCATGGGATATTATAAGTGCTGTATCATCAGCATATACATAATGTTTAACAAACGAGAATATTTTGTTCATAAGTGATACAAAGATAATATAGAGCGTTGGACCTAAAATTGACCCTTGTGGAACTCCTGTTTTGACATTTCTTCTTTTACTAAATTTGTCTGATATTTTTACCTGGATTTGGCGGTTGGTTAGGAAGTTTTTGAATAGTTTGAGAAAGTTTCCTCTTACCCCTATTGCCTCCAAAATATTTAACAATTTCATCGGGTCTATAGTATCAAATGCCTTTGAATTGTCTATAAACAGTACCAAAACATGTCTTTTATTATTCAGTTCATTATTTATATAGTTAGAGAAATCCTGAAGTAACATTTCAGTACTTTTTTGAAAACCAAATTGATTAGGATCTATTAAAGAAAAGCACTCCAAGTATTTGGTTAGTTTTAAAGATATGTATTTTTCAAGAATCTTTTCTAGAGCGGGTAATATACTAATCGGTCTATAGTTTTCTATATCAGTATGTTTCCCATTTTTGTAAATAGGTCTGATAATACTACATTTGAGTTCATCTGGTATCACAGCTTGTGTTAAAATTGTGTTGATCAGATGGGTTAATATAGGACCCAAAATATCTATGTGTCTTTTTATGTCAAACATTCGGATATTATCTATGCCAGGGGACTTTGAATTTTTGAGAAGTTTGACTATACTCAGTATGTCTGCGAGTGATGCTCGTGGTATATACAAACTTTGCGGTGACTCTATCGGGACAATATTTGACGCCTTAAAATCACATTTATGAACCATTGAGGCTATGTTATCTGAAAAATAATTAACAAATTGGTTTGTAACATTTTCCGCAGATTGATTTTTTAACATAAACCTACTAATTACATCGTCACAGTTACTCTTTGTCCTACGTCCTAGAATTTTATTTATTTCATCCCATGTTTTTTTTGATATCTGAAAAATTATTCTTAAATTTATCATTGAAAAAGGTTGTTTTACTTTTTATTATTAATTTAGTAACAAAATTACGAAAAGATTTGTATTGTTTTTCATAAATTGCATTTGTTGGGGAGCTTTTCCACCGCTTAAATAAAGAATCTCGTTTTTTAATGTGTGATAGAATATCTTCTGCAATGATGAAGTCACAAACACATGCGTAGAGTATGTCAGTTTCTTTGTGTTTGCTATTATATCTAACAAAAATATGATCCAAACATGTTCGTGTCATTTTACTATTTGCTATAGCTTCCCTTGTAACGTCGTTTATACATTTTGTAAAATAGTTATTTGAAAGAGCATTTTCATAGTGAATAATCACAGGATCTATATAATTTAACAAATCAATATTTATGTCACCAAATATTAGCATATTTTCATTAGGGTTTGAACATTTTGTTAATATTGATGAAAGTTCATTGATAAATGATTGTTTACTAAGATTTGGTGGTCTATATATTGCTAGTACATTGAGTATAGAATTATTTGGTAATGTTATTATACAGGAAATATTCTCGAACAACTTTGTTTCAAGTAAATTTTGGGTGAAAGGTAAAGTATCCCGAATATACAAGGTTATACCCCCTCCAGATTTGGATGTGCGACAGTAACTAATGCTACTGTAACCGGGAATTTCGAAAAGACAAGTATGTTCCCTTTTTATTGAAGTTTCACATAGCATTAGGATATCTATATTATTCCAACAATTTTGGAGGTTAGCATGTAAAACATCCCAGTATTTAGATATGGATCGAATGTTTAGTTGAACGCAAGTAAAATTACCTATATTATGGCCAATTTTATGTTCTTCCGTCCACTGTTTCAAGTCATTAGTCCTCGTGTAGATAACATCACCGTCGTCATCAATGTATTTATACGCCATAATCGATGGTGGCAAAGTCCTTGGAAAGAGCAGCCTTATAAGCTGGGCAGGTGTCCTTGTCTCCAGTCGAATGTCCAGCGGGCTTGCCAAACCTGGTACAGGTGGCACATACTGGCTTGGCGGCAGCTTTTGGGCAATCTGTCCTGGCATGACCTTCACTTGCACAATGTCCACATCTTTGCTGGTCCTTGCAGAACTTGAAGGAATGTCCGATCATTTGGCACTTGGAACACACTGTAAGCCCAATAAAGTCACGAACGCGGCACACATTCCAGTCAACAAAGACCTTTCCTTGCTTCACCAGCACGTGACGTAGATGGGCAGGCACCTCGTAGACCCGGTGGCATGTCGATCCTGTCCGAGCACCAGCTAGATGACTTAGCTTGCACGTTTTCACTGTGGGTTCTAAGTCTGCGTTTTCCTGGATTCCCGTTAAGGCACTCCTGAGAAAACACTCATCTGTAAGGTCCTGAGGAACATTAAAAAAGATCACTCGTGGATGTCGTTTTGTGGGTAGTCGGGCACTTAGAGTAGCCGAGTTTGCTAGACATGGGGTTTTGAGTATTTTTTCCCGGTCTTCCCGAGTAGCGGTTTGGATAACTATGCCTTTGTTACGGATGTTGCTGACATTTTTAATGAGTTCCGTTTAACAGAGGTAACATGTACAGATGTTCTTTCTGAAAACATAGAAGTAACGGAAGTGAGTTTTAATATCTGTGCTATAATTAAAATATTTAACGGTTTCCTTCTGCTTTTCAAAAATACGAAAGGAAATCCTGACAAACTTATCTGTCTTCAATGTTTTGATTCAGCCGCCTAAAATTACAAGTATTTTCGTACGACATGTTCTTTAAAATTTCAACAACAAAAAAGTAAAGCAATTATTGGTTTTTCCTTGGAGATTGAAAAATTTTCATGACCAAATTTTATTTTTTGGTCGTACCGTTATCAGTGTAATCACAAGTGATCTGATTTTCTCTAAAGAACTTTCTTAAAAAAGGAAAGAATACAAGCTTGTATTATAATTTTTCCACACTTTAAACGGCGCGCCATTCAAATTCCATGCTAAAAATGCGGTCGCCAATACTGTCCAAGAGCGTGTTCGAAATTAATCCCATACATGCATTATGAATCTCGAACGTATAGGACTTTCTGTCCTAAGAAACAGTTGATACAAAACATACTACAGCGCTACAGCGGAATACGTGCGAACCCTGAGAATTTACAAGCAGCACAGGTGCGCAGCAACTATGGGATTCATTAATCCCAAATTAGTACGTAATAGTATTTGGAAGAATAGACAGATATTTTTTCAAGTTGTTAATAAGTGTAAATAAGTTAATAATTGTAGACGTTACTTTTTTCTTGCCGTATTTATAGAATTTTGTAACATATGCATGTATTTAATAAAAAACGAACATTTATTACCTAAACCATGATCTTGACAATATATATTTGAATGCATCATCGAATTTAACTCGTTGCTAGGTTGGGAGAAAATTTAATCGCTGTTCTTGTGGATAAAATACCCTTAGACCTGGGGAAAAATATGTAATATATATAAAAAAAAAAACACCAGTATAGGATTTTCTCATATTTTAAGGCTATTTTTCGGGATGGAAAAAACATACATTACTCTCATTAGAGCCAATATTTTCTGATTTAATCTGAACCGCCGCTGGCAAACACATTAAAAAATCTACACTAGTGATGCAACCTATTGCTAACCATGTCAAGCTGTATGTACCCTAACCCCCGAGGCCCGCAAATAAATTGAAAGTGGAGAAATTTTCCCTCCGGCTAAAAAGGTTGTGTATCACTGCATTGGAGGCAAGGGTTTACTTCACGATTTCAGTCGGTAGAAATAATTAAAGAGATAAATAAAGAACTGTATTGAATCACTTAGAAAAACATTCCCCTTTTAACAACAAATATTATTAGTTTTCTTTAGGTACATATTTAAATTGCGTAGGATTTTGTTTGAATGTGGACAGAATTCTATAGAAATGAGATCTTAGACTTGTTTATGTGGTACCATGATTAGCCGTGGAGAGTGTAAAGCTGAAGAAAGCGTAGTGAACAAGACTAAGAAAGGGACGCTAAAATGGTTTTAAGAAAGGAGTGTTAGGAGAAAATATGAGGCGAAAGTGAATGATAGAAGAAGTCGGGGATGCCCGAGGAATACATGGCACGATCAATTGAATCAAATACTTGAGACGGGTCATGTCAAGAGTCAGTATAATAGAAAAGTGTGTATGAGACGATGCATGAATGTGAATGAAGTAAATGAAATGTGTGCCAAGAGACATTTGTTTGGCGGTCTATCGGCGGGCATTACAAAACGGAGTGATTGTAAGTAAAGACTTTTTGTGGGACAAATTAATAAGAAATATTTTTGTGTAAAACACTGTTTAAGATATAAATATCAACATGTTTCGTCATCAGTATACACAGTATACATAAATAATTGCAGTTCTACAGCGCCACTTTCAAAGTAACGTTTACCAGGAAAACAGAAGCTCGTAAATGGATTTTATAAACAAAGAACACAGGGGAAAATTTCTGTGTGAGTTTTAATTACTTTGGTAAAGATAGGGAATGGAGTATTTTCACTTTGCGTAGCTATTCACAGTGTTATCATTTCTGGAAGTGACGGAAAGGTACCTACAAACAGACAGACACTTAATTGCAAACGTTGGTAAATATTTTAAGTCAATTTGGTGTACTTTCCTGCCAGAATTAAAAAAAATATGACAAACAGATAAATAATTCGTTTATATCGAAGTCCAAGGTTTCACTTTCAAAACAATTGTTTTAACATATTGTATCAACCTGACCGTTTAGTAGTTGAGTAGAGAAATTTGTCAGGTTCCCACACAGATGTGTATTATAGATTTAATTCCTCTGCTTTAAAAAATAAATAATTTACTGATGCCACACAAGAATCCCAACTGCTCCCGACTGTCTGGAGCTAGTGAGACTATGGCATCTCCAATTGGGGTATGTTATAAGGCTGAAGGTATTGAGGAGGGGTAGGAGATGGGGAAGAAGGAAGGTGGGGAAGTACCTGGCTATTCAGGTATGGTCACCAAACACGGCTAGAGCCATTTCAAGCAACGTTTCGATTTTGAATGGTGGTCTTTCACCAGGGCAATACTGACAGTATCTACCACTCTGGAACATGCCGCAAATACACTACACATTATTTTAAATTATAAAATAACACAATTTAATCAAATAAAATGTACTTGCGCACGCCGGGAATTGAACCCGAGACCTCCGGATCCGTAGCCACGGAGACCGTCTGTTAGCTAAATCATCCATCATTAGACAAGCGACATAACATTTTCCGAATATAATGATGGTCGTAGGAGGTTTCCAAATGTTGTCAAGTTATTTCGAAAGCCGGAATTTTTTTCTAAGAAAAAAGTGAACCATTAGATTGAATTATGTCAAAAGGACATGAAAAAATATGTTACAGAAAATAACTGTCCTACCCGAAGGACTACCTAAGTCCATCAAGGACTATCAATCATTTGAAGATGGACATTGGACATCCTTCATTTAACACCAAATCCTTCTTCGCATTTCGCACGAATGGTATCAGATATGGTACGCCACGTGTTACAAAACAATGGTCACAAATATTATTTTGACTCGCGGCATGGCGCGTCGGAACATTTCGAAGGAATAAAAGGTTATTATAGTATCACACGCAACCAAAATCCCCCAAAATATAAACAAAATAAGCACACATCACAGTGTACTATGTACTTTTGTACGCACATTTTATTTTATTTTAATTAAGTTATGGGTTTTATTACATTAATGAAACCCACATTGGGCACATACTCGTATATATCTATTATATTCTGTACCCACAATTTTGACTGTCCTAAAACGATAAATCGTACTAATTGAATAGTCAAAGCATTCTTTAAAATGTTACATGTTTATATTTTGTACTAAATAAGTGTTATTTAACCCAATTTATTGATTCTTATACGTGGCAGCTAAATAATATAAAATGATAATAAAAATTATTAATTGTTTTTGCGTTTAATTCGTAGAATTCCATTTAATTTTTTTAAAAATTTAATGTAAATCCAATTTTATAATGTTATTATTAAGTTCTGGAAGTATTTTTAGTTGTTATTATTGTGACAGCTGTTTCGGCGTTTAAGGTCATTTTCAAACTGTGATTAATCCACATTTTACATTTACCCCCACTCCTTTAAAAATTTGGATGGATTGGTAATGATTTATTATCGGTAAAACCGATTTACTTAGAAAGCAATTAAAATTCTGAATCCTGTGAGGTTTTCACATTTATAATGTGTTTTTACTCGTATTTAAGTGACAATGTTTTCTTAATTGATTTATTTAAATGTGTTGTATTTTTTTGATAATGTGAACTTACTGAGAAGCGGTGAGTATATAATTTTCCTTACGAATTTTGAAGAAGTGCTTTTATTTATTTTTATTTCAAAATTCGCAGAACATCTTATATAATCACAACTCGCTTGACAAAAACAAACCTAAACCATTACATATAGAAAGAAAGCGTCTAAGATTAAATTTACTTGAACAATTAGAAATTAACAAACGAACTAATGACCCTAATATAACTTTAATTAATAAAGTAAAGTAAAAAAGTAGTTATCATTTCAAAGTGTTTGGTTCTCCGACTATCTGTTGAGAGGGTAGAAAACTGACAAGGTTAAGGCGGTGCAATGCGCAGTAATGCAAAATCATGTGTTTTTGGTTTGAAAATTTGATGGGCTAGAAATATCATAGATGATTTAATTAAATACCGCAAGTAGAACAAACCTTCGCCTTTGGTTTAACCCGGCATTTTTTGGTGAGTCTTTTTATAAGCCTAGAAAAAAAATATCAAACATAAAAAAATGTTTAAAGTGCAAATTCCTCTACTTACGAACCCTTTTTCGGATATTATTATATAGTTCATCGTGGCAAATTATTTTTTTTAGAATATGATATGAGCTGTACAAAATAAGATAATACACGAATTCTGGTAATATTTTTTTTTACGTAAATCGAAATTACGGTGTTAATCAGGAATCTCTTAATGTATAAAATATTATGAAAGGTACGGGCAATTACCAGGTGGAAGATACTGTTTGGTGACCAAATCTGAATAGCAAGGTATTCCCATCTTCCCATCTTCTTTTTATTTCCACTACCTTTAGCCTCATAACTTACCCCGGCTTGAGACGGTTGGGAGAAATTGGGACTGCGATTAATAAATAAAGACGCTTTGTAAAATCTTAATTTTTTCCAGTGCCTAAGTTCTTATATTAATATTGTAAGTCTCAACCTCGTTAGTCTGCGGAGAATTCTACAAAATAATCTACATCCAGTCCCTAGTAAAGCCCTAATCCCCAAACGAACCCAGATAAAATATTCTACCTCTAATCAGATTTTGATTCTATCCTAACGACAATCTATAAAAAAAATCAAGACATTGGTGATCCGCATTTCTTATATTAAGTCTTTAATCATCGAAGATAATATTAGCAAATCTCAAATGAAAAACGAAACAGAAACTAAAAAGGTAACTCTCGCATTTTAACATCTGGGTTCATGTTAAAATGCGAGAGACCTCTCGGTCTATCAAGGACTAGTGCTCTACAAAGTAAGCCAATAACACTTAATTGCTTTCGGTCGTTTTTACGATATTATATTTTAATTTGAGAACAATTAATAGATACACCGAGATAGACCGAGAGGTCATGGGTTCGAGTCCCAGATGCGACCGTCACCTTTTAATTTTTTGAATCTTTTCTGTTTAATATTTAATTTGAGATTTGTTAAATATTACAATGAGGTTTATAAGTTTCAATAAGATGTTAAAATAAAATAAAATAATATCAAGCAACATAATTTCTATGGAATCCAGCGTAATTTAGCGGTTTAGTTTGGATCAATGGAATGTTTAATTTTCATGTTGATGGGTAGGTATCTATAGTGTATAATGCATAATCGGAGCCTCAACCCTTGAAAAATCTTGGTCACCTCTAGAAAATGCGTCCAATATTGCTTGTTTACCGACGACTTCTTCCCATTCCTTATGCATAAAGATATGGTATTCCCCTCTCTACACCGTCAAGTCACTTTGGTTTGGGCTTTCCAACACTCTTTCGTCCTGCAGACTTAATATAGAGAAGCCTCTATAATGGTCCCCAAACTGCAATATTGCTACATATCCTGCAAAACGGAGCCGTCTCTTTTGTATAAATTTTGTATAAATCTTGCTATTGTAAGCCAAACAATTGGAAATGCTCGTTGTTTTTTTATGTGTTAATTTTTGTCCTTTTAGCTGTTAAATAAAGCTCGGCAGCTTTAAAGGGCACTTCCTTTTTAACTTTGCAGTTATCTTCATTTATTTTACACTCTCATTTGACAAAGTTTAAAATTACCTTTAATGTAAATTTTTACTGGTTATTGCTTTTTCAAATTACCGTGGAAATGACATAAAAAATTGTTTTACTTGTATTATTTAAAAAAAATTTCATACAAGAATAGTACGGCAAGTAATGTAGCCTCTATAATACATGGGGTGAGGTTTGCTCAGTTCTTGGCCACAGATACGTGCAGGCCGATTGAGGCAAACCCTTTGACTTCTCCAGACGTACTTTTACGACTCATTGCCTTGCACTGCAGTGAGAAGGATGGAATAATATGTCGGTCACTCCTGGTCACAGTCCCAGATTCCTGCCCCCCTCCTCATGCCTTTTTCGTTCCCTGAACTTCCTCTCTTCCTTTTCTTTAAAATACCTTCCACACATCACCCCTAAAGATGACATAGCCCTGAGAAAAAATATTTTCCTCAGGGCCTCCTGTGTGGAGCTAATGTAAAAAAAGAAGTTATCTCTGTACATTTTTTTAGAACTGGAATTCAAAATAATTAGAGACTATATTTATTCAACAATCTAAAATTATTTCTTTGTCTGAGTTGTTTAAACTGTACATATGAAAAGTTCACCCTTAAATGCTATTTTATTAATTCAGAGAGCTTAATATTTATAAGACGAGTGGAAAAATAACAAATTAACGTCTGGATTCGAAGTTCATACGAACTTTACCAACGAATCAACCTGTGGGAAGGTGGAAACTTGGAATTGAAGGTGCGCGTTATTCTCTGCTTCAACTTAGCTTGACTTAAACTCAACTTAAATTTAGCAGAGTACGTGCTCGTCGGCAGAATAAACTTGTCGGCTGTTGCAAGATGATAAAACACAACGATTATTTGTCTTCCCCCAAAGTGCTCGCGAGATTAATTAGGCTGGATAAATGCGTTGCCATTAAAGTTAAACGCTAAACAGCTATGCGCAGTCAACAACAACTAGGAATAATATTTATCGTTGCTTTGTGTGTTACATGAGTTTCAAACTATTCGGTATATTCCGGATAAATACTTGCATGTTCAGATACAATAGCTTTAGTTAATTAACCCGTGTACCTAATGGAATTCTAATTAACAAAACAGTTCAGACGTAGTTTATGCTAAAAAATTGAAAGGTTGTCGAGAAGTGTTATTTATAAATGAACTTTTTTGAATGCTTATAACTAACTAAATAACCATCACGCCGTTTCTCCGCAGGGGTAGGCAGAGAGGACGGACCGCCAAACAACTCGATCTTGGCATACACTTCTTGCTTCTTTTGCGTTCATACAACGCCTCATACATTCTCTTCTGTTATTCCGACTTCTGACATGGCCGGACTCGAGTATTTGATTCACTTGATCATGCCATGTCTTCCTGGCTTCTTCTTTCATTCACATTCGCGTCATATGTTCTCCTTACACTCCTCTCATCGTTCATTCGCTCTACATGCCAAAACCATCTGAGCGTCCCTTTCTTAATCTTGATCACTACGCTTACATCAGCCTTGCATTCTTTACGAATCTCAACACTTTTCACATGATTATACATGGTTTTACCACACATTCG
Organism: Halesus radiatus; assembly: GCA_022606495.2. Classification (NCBI taxonomy): domain Eukaryota; kingdom Metazoa; phylum Arthropoda; class Insecta; order Trichoptera; family Limnephilidae; genus Halesus; species Halesus radiatus. The sequence goes on from JAHDVE020007784.1 coordinate 13,248, forward strand.
TCTCAGAGATCTCATTTCTACAGAATTCAGTCTAATTTCATCCTTCCTCTCCCAGTTCCATGCCTCACTGCCATACATCGGGGTTGGTATCAGCACTCCATTGTGAATTGCTATCTTCGCATCCTTGGAAAACTTTTTGTTTCCGCCATTAATCAGTATATTTATAGAATTCCGATTAAGGGTTAACGAAGCGTGATCACGCTCACAGATGGGGCTGAATTAAATATTTTATAAGAAGAAAAAAAATGGCAGGTAAAGCTTTTAAATTTTGACGTGAATTGTTTACTGGCGGATGTGCATACGGAATGAAATGGAATAAATTATTATTGCAAGTTTAAAGCTCAAGTCCTTCAAGAAACTTATTAAAAATATGTATACTCGTATATGTAAGTATTACAATAATAAATTGTACTTAAAACTTAGAATTAAAAATAAATAAAATTCATTTCGTATTCCGTGTGTATACCCGCCAACAAACAATTAATATCAATATTTAAAAGCATTACGCACAAATTACTTTTTCAAAATATTTAAATTAGAGTCACCTGTGGGCGCTTATTGCGCTTCGTTTAATCTTAACCTTAAAATCGATGTACATAAAATACTGAAAACAATTATAGCATTTCTGGAAGTGTTTGTGATTTTTGCGATTAGTTTATAAAATTCCACTTGATATTTGGAGAATACAGTATTGTTCATTGTTTTTTATATTTAATTTGTAGAATTCCATTTATTTTTTTTTAAATTTAATGTAATTCAACTTTAATACAGTATTATTAATTATTTTTGCGTTTAATTCGTAGAACTCCATGAAATTTAAGAAAAAAAATTAATGTAAATCAAATTTAACCCTTAGAACCCTAAGGCGTTCATTGTGTTAGCACCATATCCCTGAGCTCCTGAGCAATTTTTGAACAAAAAATAATATTTGACTAAAAATGCAATTTTGATCAAAAATCATTTGTCAATAAGAAAACTATTTTTATTTCATAATAATTGCAAACTTCCAGTAGCAAAAAAAAAATTAGGCCTTCAGGGTATTTGCCTCGCCAAATCAGGCCGGTTTACTGGCCTATAGGGTTCAAAGGGTTAATAATGTTATTATTAAGTTCTGAAAAAATTTTTGTTTTTATTATTGTGACAGCCGGCGACATCCGGCGATTAAGGCCATTTTCGAATACTTGCAGAACTTAATAATAATATTATTAAATTTGATTTACATTAAATAAAAAAAAAAAAAAACAGTATTGTTTGATCATATTATTTCTATAATAATATTACGTACTCGGTCTTCGTAGATATTGTTTGATAGCTTCGAAGGCAACGTGCAATACTAATAAATTTATAAAAGTTATCAGAAAGGAAGAATTGAATTCTTACTAACTTAATTTCAATTGTTTTTTAGTAAAATAGTTACATTGAAATCGGTACAAGTCGAGACAAAGACAAATTTACTATTTACCAACCATTTTTTATTGATTAATCATTTGAAACCGAGGAAAAATATCCAGTCAAAAGCACTCCAAAGACCACTAATCTCTATAAAAATTGACTACCCATATCGAATGATAGGGGTTTTTTAAAACATTCGTAGAAATCGAGATTAATAAAACCATAAAAGTTCTCTTCATTGAGTATTTGAAAAAAAACGTGTCTTGCACCGCTCATCAAAATGTATGCTCAACTCAAAATTACGAACGTTTTATTGAAACGCCTCCAAACGTAAAGTAAAAAGACAAGAGATTCTTCAGAGTCGAGACTGATGACTGTCATTAAAGCTCTATTAAGGCACTCGGCCTCTAATAAAGCTCTCCAAATTACAAGCGAGCTGCAGGTCGATCGTGTGGGAACCGCAGAGCTTTTGAATATTTTATCTTTGGGAAATATGAACTTGCCAGCGTGAGGATCAGAACCTCCTCGCACGATCTGATCTGGGGGAATTGCTCAATCACTCGCAAGTTGCAGCTTTGTAGAATGGTTTTGATCGGTGCTCATCGCGAAATGAATTATCACATTAAGATTGTATCTGTCGGAAGCTCCACGGGTGCACTCAAGTGCAATAAGCTATATTAATATTGACGCTGAAGTTTGAAAGTTGCTAAAATCAAAATGTAATTTATGCACCGTTTTATTGGAGCAGAGGCCATAAATGTTACAGTGATTTATGATTACCACCGCCGATAGTATATATTAGGTTGAAGGAGACATAATTACTGAGAGGTATACATAGGAATATGAGGTTATCTCGTCCTCCATTATCACCTTTGATCACCCTAAATACATTGTTTACATATCCAATAAAGTGGTTTTTAAACATATTTATATGCATAAAGTGATTGCTTCCTATGAAACATTAATACATTGTGTTCAGTTTAATATTTTGGAAACAACGAGTTTTTATTCCGCCATCTACTAAGTATGTAAAACTACAATAATCTATGTAATAAGATCAATACAGATATGCTGGTAGACTCTTAGAGTATTGAATCGTTTTGGGCTTCTTCTTTTCCGGGAAAAGTTTTCGGTTTGAAGTGAAGCCTTAAATATGACACAATATAAAAATATTAACAGTAGGTTACATATTTTCAATTGTTTCCGTGTTTATTTCATAGAACTCTAATTATAATTTTTTAAATTTAATGTAAATCTAATTTTTTTTTTTTTTTATATGAATACCTCACAAGAGTCCCAACTGCTCCCAACCGTCTGGAACCAGTGAGACTATAGCATTCCCAATTGGGGAGTGTTGTGAGGCTGAAGGTATTGGGGAGGGGAAGGAGAAGGGGAAGAGGAAGGTTGGGAATACCTGGCTATTCAGATCTGGTCACCAAACACAGCTAAAAGCCATTTCAAGCAACGTTTCAATTCTGAATGGTGGTCTTTCACCAGGGCGATACTGAGAGTATCTTCCACTCTGGAACATGCGCAAATATACTCTTTATTATTTTTAAATGAATTAATTGTGAAACAACACAAATTAATCAAATAAAAATTACTTGCGCACGCCGGGATTTGAACCCGCGACCTTCGGATTCGTAGTCGAGAGCCTTACCCCTCGACCATGGAGGCCGGTAATAATGTTATTGTTAAGTTCTGCAAAGTATTTAAGTTTTTATTTTATTATTGTGACAGCTGCTCCGGCGATCAAAGCCATTTTCGAACTGTGGTTAAGTCACATTAATGTAAATGGTACTACTCTTGAAATAATTTGTTTAACTGCTCATAAACGTGCGAATTTATCAATTAGGGAGGTATTAATTAACAAAGAAATTTAAAAATACATTTTAGTACTTATAATCCTACTGTTTTTATCATGTATACAGTATTGTTAATTAATTATATATAATAAATATCGTAAAAAAAAGTAAAACTTTCCCAATTACAGTAAGCTTGATGTAAATCTTTTTACGCACCTACACAAATATTTTCAATATTCTTAAAACGTAAAAAGCTATTTTTTTTACAAAGCATATTTTAAATGTGTTTACTTTCATCGTAAAAGATAATACCAGCATATTTTATTATGATTTTTTTTTACATTGTTATCAAATAAATTGGAAAATTCATCAAATAATTATCGTAACCATGTATTTTGCGAGAATTTATTTAAAAATTAATATCTCAATGTTACTATTATTTTTTAGGTAAGAAGAGAATAATGGAACTCTTGTGAAAAGTGGTTTTGTTTTACAGTTAGTATGCAATTCTACCGCAGTGGACCAGTGGCATACAGCTACGTTGAGCGTTGCCCCTAACTGAGCCCCGGGGTGCTATCCCCAGTGTCGCGGAGATGTTATTAGAAATTTTTATTTAATCTCCAACCCGCAAAGTTTTATCAGTAAAAAGGTACATATTTTAAAGAAATAAATAAGAAGTTTTACAAAGAAAAAACCGCAGCAATTCAGACTAAAAAAATGTTGTGATAAAAAATACTTGATTAGATTTCCAGACGAGATTCCTCTATAATAATTTTAATAGAAATAGTTCAATTTTGTTCAACGTTTTTGTAAACTTTTTCGATTGGCTATACAATTCTTGGAGGGTTAGCAGAATTCCCGCTAAGTAGAATGAGTAGCTGAAGAGATGAATCATTTTCTGACAGGTTTTTCGTCGTATGAAACGAATTGTGATGACAATTAGTCTAAGAACAACAGGTTCACGCTTATACCGTACAAGTAAAACAGAAGGTTTTTAATGTGAGACATCAGAGTTTGTAACAGTGCGTTTTACTTAGCTTACGATAAAAAAAAATAATGATTCAGTAAAACAATGTTTTATTATCAAGAGCATGATTGGGTAACGAAAGTTACATCAAACAGTATTTAAGACTCAATATTAAATTTTAATATCTACATGGGTGTACCAATCTCAAAGATAAATTGGAAGATAGATAGGGCTGAACCATGATCTAGGTAATTTAAAAAATAACTAATTGTGACTGTAAAATGAAAGATAGTCTTTAAGATGGCCACCACGTTATAGTGAAATAATTTAAAGACAAGCAATCGAACTATACTGCAATACTACTGAAATGAAAGGGTCTTCTTAAAAAGTCCACGGTTGCCTCGAAACGGTTGTTGTGCTGTGGAACAGCCTGTGCTGTGGTGCTGTCAAACCAATACTAAAGTTGGCCTCCTAGAGATCTATGCGGTTAGCCGAATGTCTTCTTCTTCTTTTAAATAAGGATGTTCATGATTGTTCTTCTAATATTCAATATTATAAGGCTTCATGTGCATGCATCATTGCTTGAACCGCATTTTTTCCTTCCACCTCAAAAATTGACAAGAGAACGTTGCTCAAAAATGTAAAATTTATGGAGATCCTAGAAGTAGATATTCAACATAGATTATTGATTCGTAAATGATCGAACATTTTTCTTCATAACGCTTCGTTACTTTTCCAATCTATCAATATAGATACATGAAAGCGTTGTATACAACCAAATAGACATTCAATGGTGCAAAATGGTTGATAAAATCAATCAGTACACTTCTCGTATATTCGGATATTTCCAATGGCTTCCGATGCACACACATTCTATGCCCCTAATGGCCTGGAAACTGTTAAGATTCGGGGACGTATGAACATGATATTTTTTGACGCGCACTTGCACGATAAATTATGTTATTAATCCGTAAAGTTTTTTTTGAAGTGTCGTTAAACCAATGGCCTATACTATCTTAAGTTCATTTTGAATATACTGGTGAACTGTGAGAAATTTTAAATGGAAAATTACACAAAAAATGGGTACGTTGGTAAACTATTGAGAAAATAAATAAATTTTTAATCATTAAAGATGAAAACGAACACGAAATTAAATATGTGACAGAAAAGACATCAAAAATATAATGTTAATGGTTTCTTGAACTTTTTGGTCTAACCGGGACCTGCGCTCTAACAAATTGAGTTAATGCCACCTCATTACTCTCCGTCATTTTCATCCATATCATACTTCAATAAATTTAAGAACTGTTAATATCATCTTCAATTAATTCCCATATTTTTTGGCTGGTATCTTTCTATATTTACTGCAAGATTCTATCCGACTTTATTTGCAATCTAGATGGTGTCTCGGATATACCTATCCGATTTTTATATATTGCACATATATCATTTTTTTAATTGTAATAACTTATCAAAACTTATTAACTACATCGTGATATATATTTTGAAGATTGAAAATGGTATTATCAAATCTCAAATGAAGTATGAAACAGAAATGACACGGAAAATAAAATGCGTCCCAAAATGTGCATATAATAAGTCACATATTCATTTTTATTATCCGTTTCATATTTCATTTGAGATTTGTTAATATCGCATCGATTATTAAAAAAAAATGTTTTGACAATGATTTCCATCCCATTCCATTTTACCCAGGTCCGACTACTTCTGATGAGATGACAAGCAGTGGGACAAGCATTCGAACCCGTTTCGGCAGAGTTGTTAAAAACCCGATGGATAGTCAATAAATCTACTTTACATTTAGAAGTGCTTTTTAATACAACACCTTATACAACATCAATGAAGTTTTCAAGGTTCAATAATTTATTCCAAAGTTTCTAAGCTTCAATAATTTAATATACATTTATATAAATAATCAGAAAACAAGCCTTCAGTGCATTGAAAATGGGAATAAAGAGATTATTCTTCAAAAAATTTGCACATGTAAAAGCTGTTATTTGATGTATAAGTGATGTGATAGATAATTTAGCTGTCAGGCTATTGAACGTAGCCTGGATGTGAACCCGATGCTTTAGACTAATCGGCTATACACCGGTATCAACATAATATTATTTATTCAAAAATGAATTATTTATTGAAATTGAATGCTACATTCTATTCTACATTGTGCCACCAATCTTCTAATAAATGTAACATCAATAGAAAAGGTGGATAAAATAGCAACTGTAAAACTTTCATCTTTATACTTCTAATAAAACTGTGTTCACCTGAAGCGTCCTGCCAGGTAAGTATGTTTTTCTGTATCTGTTTGTACATAATTAGATAAAGAATAGGAAGTAATATTTGTACAGCGCCCTTGAGGCGATTTTTCACATAAACGGCGCTATACACTATAAATAAACGATGATTTTTCACATAAACGGCGCTATACGCTAGGGTGGAAGATACTCTCAGTATCGCCCTGGTGAAAGACCACCATTCAGAATTGAAACGTTGCTTGAAATGGCTTTTAGCCGTGTTTGGTGACAGATCTGAATAGCCAGGTATTCCCCACCTTCCTCTTCCCCTTCTCCTTCCCCTCCCCAATACCTTCAGCCTCACAACATTCCCCAATTGGGAATGCCATAGTCTCACTGGCTCAGACGGTTGGGAGCAGTTAGGACTCTTGTGCGGTATTCATAAAAAAAAAAAATACGAATCATCCAATTATTATTATTAATATAAAAAAGTGATAACTGCAGAAAGTATCATGAAAAATTGAAAGGGGATATCATAACGGTTTATAATAATTTTAATTAAAATTAAAAAATATCCAAGAGATTGTAATAATACCAGTAATATATTTGTGTTAATTTTATATTTATTTATACCTTGAAGATTCTGTAAAAACTTACCTTCTCGTGGAATGCACACTGGGTTACAAAAGGTTAAGGTGAAGTAATTTAACTTTATGTCTAGAATAATAGATTATTTTTGAACCAACTTAAAACTTTGAAACTGAAACAGGAAGTAAAACCGAAGTAAACAGGTACCTAGGTAGCCTATACGCCGAAGTATCCGAGAAGCTTTCAGTGCCCTCTGCAATATTTCGCGATTCGATTGTTAAAACTTTCTGAATTACTTGTAAGTGTATCTAACCCTGGCCTGCTGTTATTTTTATACATTTAATGGAAACAGTGGGGTAAAATGGAAGCCATGATACCTCATCGGTTTAAAATAGTCATCCATATTGCAAAAGGAATGAAAATTATGGTGGAGGAAACATGGTGAAGGTCATAATGGAATATTGAGATTATTCAGCCAGTCAATGGCAACGAAAGTCACATGGCTTAGTACATAATAATAGATTCCTCTGAGAAACTTGTTCAGGGGAGATTCTTCTGCGATATGATTGTAGTTTGTATGTGTCGATTGTCGGCGTTCCCGGAATTCAGAATCCTAGAGACCCCATTTATGCATCATATACCCACTGCATCCGGGACTGCACCGGGTGCGGTTTTTGAGATCATACGGTTTTATAAATACAGAATTATTCGACTATACATAATTGAGAAAATAGTTCAAAAAAAGTTGTAGCTCCGTATACATAAATCTACCGACTGTGCTCGTTTCGCTGACTTTTTCCGGAGATAACTGTTTTTTGATTCTGTTAGCAAACAGCACAAATTGTTGCTAAAACTTTTGCTAACTGGTTATGGAGTGACTTATTTCCGAGTTAACATATTTTCCAGGAAATACGTTAGATATCAGAGTTAATATATAATCACGGCAACAGCTGTGGTTTTGTTCCTAAAGCCAATCTGGCAGATCCTAGCTGAACGGGTACCACCGATAACTCAATTTTAATAATTATTTCAAGTTGTATTAATAAATATCCCAGGACTTCTAAAATCTACCCTATATTATGTTCCTTCCCAGTATGCTCCCCATGAAGGTACACGCACGAAGTTATTATATTTTTATAAAGCATGCAAATTCCCTCAGGAAGCTGTTAAACTAACAGCAAAGATGGAGGAAAGCTTCCTTCGTCACATTTTTATGACCTCAATAAAGTCTTATTTTTAGGACACTCTGAATGCCACGAGTCAGACTATAGTGTAAAAAATAAGAGAACACCCTTTTAAAAAAATTGTGTTCTGGATATTGGTTTTGATCTATATTTAATATGAGAAATATTCAATATCAACAAACATTCACAAATGTAACACTTATACATCAGTATATTGGTATCGAGTAGTATCTTTCTGCAACCTGTCTGACTCGTGAGGTTCAGTGGTTTGACCATATCGTCTGGAAAAAACTTTGAAATTCCCTTGAATTACTTTGTCGAAGAAGTCACAAACAAATAGATTTTCCAACAAGTCGTACGTAAACTCGATTCTTAAAAACAGTTGTACCAATGGTGTTCTTTGGTGCGAAACAAGTATGTTAGCTTATTGCTTTATTAGTTCATTTTGTTTTCCTTCAATAACCGCTCAATCAAAATATTTCAAATTGAATCGTTATCACAGAGAGAATCTCTATAAAACCTGGAAGAAGCGTGCGGTCGAGTTCTTACAAAGCGTTGAAGGAAATTATTTCCCTCAGAGTCTCCTGTGTGGGGCAACTGTTAAAAAAATAAGCAGTTTAGCTGGAGCGAACCCAGTAGTGTTGAGGAACTGATGTTGATCGGTGAAATTAATCGTGTGTACTACAGGCGTCCTCATATCAAAGAGAGCATCTCTATGAAACCTGGAAGAAGCGTGCGGTCGAGTTCTTTGAGCACTTCAACTGTATCGACCCCCGCAATATCGAGAAACTGATGTTGACTGGTGGAGTTAACAGTATATACTACAGGTATTCTCATATCGAAAGCCCTGTGAATAGTCCACCAAGCCTTTGGCACCATCCGGTATTACCATCAACAGACACGTGGACCAGGATTACAGTCAAATGTATATGCTAAATACGATATTATTTTTAACACTCATTCACCAGTTTGTTTTAATGAGGCTTTCGTTCAATGGCATTTTGAAATGCGTTCAAATTGATTATCATGACGCATTACTTTTCACCCTGTTAAACTGACATCACTTCAACCCTTCGAACGCCGTGAAGGTAGGGTGTTAAATAATACGCACTTGTTAAATATTGGAGCAGGAATTGTAATGACTCATGGCTCATGATGCATGATGGAACAAAACAAAACATTAAAAATACTTAATCTTAATACTTAAATAATTAATCATACTTGCCAAACAAATTACGCGCCATGCAGCGCCCCTTACTTCCTTCCGAATCCCCTTTTAACATCCTTTCCCCTCCCTTCTGCTTTATCCTTCGCCTTCCGTTCCCTGCACGTCATCACCTACCTCCTCATTCATCATTAAAAACTGGGCCGAAAGAGTGAAAGTTCACGTAAAATCCGGCCCATCAAGGAGCTTTACATAAAATATTTTTTTTAAATCATGGTTTTCTGGAGAAAACGGCACAAGTATAAAAGCTAATCCATCTCCACGTAGTGATGGAAGCTGGGACTAAAATATGTAAAACCTCCCAAAAGTTTAATAAGGCGTTGCGCATTTCAGTGGATTAAGTGTTTCTTAAAACAGGTGTTTTATGGCCACCCACCGGAATGTTTGTGTACATAATCTACATTCAAACACTTTCGTCTTAGCTTATTTTACCGTCGTACTCTCTTTTAAATCATATTTTAAGCCATTTCGTTACAAAAATACTGTTAAATATGGCTATTTGAATACACGCACAAAATAAACTCGTTTTTTTCTTGTTTGCAAGATGTAAAGGTGAAAATGCTGGTTTAAACCATTATTCAACTATTTAAATAACACTCATTGGATACAGACAAAATAATATATAAGATATACAGACTAGGAAGCGCCCCTGAGGTGATATTCACAAAAAAATAGTGCCATAATTTTTTTTCCACCCTAAGGGAAATAATTTCTCTCGAGGCCTATATCATCTTTGGGGATGCTGTGTGGAGGTATTTTACCCAAGTATTATAATTATTATTATTATATGACAAATCTCAAATTTTCAAACATCTATAAAATAAAATTAAAAAGAAATACTTTCTGTACACCACTGTTCAATATTTAAATATCAAAATGTTTCGGAAGCAAAGCTTCTTTCATTACTACAAAGTGCATAAAATATTTTTTATTAAATTTATTGATAAAGACACCACGAAATAATTATACATTTATTGAAGAAATCTATAAAATAATTTAGTCATTCAAACACATAATAAAGAAAAAGTAATAAAAACGTTCTTGAGAAATTCAATGGCTATAAATGTATGAAATAAATCAAATTACATAACTTTTCCAACATTTTAGTTAATTGTAAAACGCTCATTTTATAACATTAATATTTATTTATGTATAGTAGATTACATTCAGTGATTTAATCATTGTTACATATGATCGTACCTACCCATTATACATAAGCGAAGACTTATGAAAATTGGAAATTAATTTATTAAATATCATGGCAGAGCTTTTACGGAAACTAATGTGTATTTTAAACTATTATGCTACGTTAGTTTCTAGGTTTCAAAAGGCATACACAAATACTAATGAAAAAAAAAACGTAGCTTGGTAAATACCGATTTAATTTATACGTAGATAATAATAGTCACTTGATGAATGACTCGTTTTTTTTTATTATACTAAAAAGCCTCTTTTCATAGCAATAATCAACACCCATCACAAACTACAAATATGATTAAATTGTGTGAGATGCAAAAATGTTTGATTAAGGCGATTCACATCCTAAAATTCGAACTAAATCATGCACTCCTTACGCAGGTGGTGAAAAGGTTGAAATTCCCGCTTAACACCGGCCGCATGTTAAGATTTACGCAAAAAAAAACATCACCAAAATGCGTGTTTGATTTTAGTTTGTAAAGCTCAGGCATAATTATTAAATTTTTTTACGGTCATATTCTAAGGTATTTACCTTAATTTATCACAATTTACGACAATATCAGAAAAGGGGTTCATACGTAGGAGATTTTGTACTTTAAACATTTTTTTTGGTCTGATACTTTGTTTTTTTTTCTAGGCTCATAAAAATACTCACCAAAAATGCCTGATGTGTTCTACTTGCAGTATTTAATTAAATAATCTGTGATTATTTTAGGCTATTCAATTTTAAAACCAAAACACATGATTTTGCATTATTGCATCGCCTTAATTAAAAACTTTCTCAACTTTGTTTCAGTAAAAAACAGAACTTTTGTTGAATGTTTTAGAATTTCCATACCTACATGAATTTTATCATAGCAATAACCAGTACCTATCAAAATGACAAATTAATTAAATTATCTCGTTTATAACATGTATGTACATTTTTATTTTCTTTTTTACTTGATTGTTATTTTATCGGGTAATGGGTTATTTTTTATAGTTAATTGAAATTGGCATTTAATATGAACAAAGTTTATCAATTTGACTCTTCTAAAACGGGAATCTTCCTAATTGGAACAGTAAAAGTTTTCTTAGATCTGTAAAATAATTTATGTGATCTACATTTAATGTGATAGTCTCAATACTAAATAAATAAATTAATAAAAATCTTCACAATCATTGAATACTATGAACCCACGTAACAAGCATAGTTTTTGGTTAAAAAAATAATTGTTTAAGTAACGTTAAACCTTCTAATAACGTCAGTTTATTTTCATCAATGCGTCAGATATAAGGGCGTCGCGATGAGCATTGTCGCTAGAAACTATGTGGACTCGCTGTATAAGCGTCGTGTAAAGGTATTTACCGGAAACGGAGGCAGGCTGGATTAGCCGAGGGGCTGCCTTTATGTAGCTACCGGAGTTAAGCAGTTTATTATCAATAATATAAAGAGTTTTATTCGTATAATGCAAGAAATATATTTTTCTTAATGCAGAATTTCAAATCTATCCTATATACTCGAATATATAAAGAGTAGATCAAGACATAACCGGCAGAATTTAACCAGCGATGCCTGAGAATTTTCTGTTTTATATGATACCACACAAGAGTCCCAGCTGCTCCCAACCGTCTTGAGATAGTGAGACTATGGCATCCCCAATCGGGGTACGTTGTGAGTCTGAAGGTATTTTGAATGGGAAGGACATGGGGAAGAGGTAAGTGGGGAAGTACGTGGATATTATCACCAAATACGGCAAAAGCCATTTCAAGCAACGTTTCGATTCTGAATGATGGTATTTCACAAGGGCAATACTAACAGTATTTTTAACGTGCCGCAAATAAACTACATGTTATTTTAAAAGGATGATTTGTGAAAAAATACAAGTTAATCAAATAAAGTTTACTTGTGCACGTCGGGATTTAAACTCGCGACCTCCGTATTCGTAGCCAAGAATCGTCACCACTCAACCAAGGAGACCGTCTATATTTGGAGTAAAACAGTAGATGTCGTATTACTCTCCGGCGATTTTTTCAAATAAAAATAAATACGTTTAGGTATATAATATACAAGTATTTACAAGTATTTATATATATATTACATTTTCTACAGTTAAAGTAACTTTTCAAAAAAGGTTAATTTCGAAAATCAGTTGGGTATCTTCTCACAGACGATACAAAAAACCTTGTATTAGGTTCTACCCGAAAACACAATTATGTCCCTAATAAATTGCAGCTTTAATGAACAACCGATAATGATCAAAGAGAGTCCAGGACGAGTTTAACGATTTCGATAAACCAGTGAAAGCAATTTTCCTTCGTCCTGCTTCGAATGTTAGAGTATTTAATGTCGTTAACCTTTTATCTGCCTCAGATTCCCTTTTATAAAACGCCGACTCTTTTCAACCCCCTTTTATTTCACTCAGCCACTAGCTTTACTACTTAGCCTTGTCTAGTAACAACACTCGTTCTTAAAAATATATATTTTTTTTAAATTAAAGAATCGATAAAAATGTAGCAAATAGAGTGATTTCTTGCCTTGTTTTCTGATAGTTTACCGAATATTTCAAAAGTCCATATCACAATTAATAGTGATAGGTATTTTCTTTTATTTACACCGCAGCATTGACTAAATCTCTACTCCGCATTAACATTGAAATCTTTTATCTTAGTTAACATGTGAATATAATTTATTCTAGTTCAAAGCTCCATAGATCAGAGCGTTATAAGCGGAACGTTGAGTTGTGGTGACCCAGAAAATGAAGACAGAAAAACCGTGAAAAAATCATGACGCCAGAATTCCCATAATTAGGACCTTCGGAGAAAATTAGTTGAATAGTTTGACAAACTGTTGAGGAGCGTGAATAACAAATTATTTCTGCAAACAAAGAAAAACGTGACTCCATCCACAAATTTTACAATAAAAACCCTCATAAAGTCGCTAATGTAAACGCGTAAAGAATAATGACACCACAAACGTTGCCAATTTACCAATTGTGTGTGTGGCGTGTGTGATTTTAAATTGTTTTATTCATTTTACGGGTAGAGAGGCTGACGATTTCGATTGGACTGGGCGATTGTGCCGAGGTCCGGCTCGAAGGACCATGTATGGAGTTGGCTTTGCGGAGTATAGACGGATGGAGGTTCGAGCGCGAGTCATCAATCCTGCCTTGTTTTGTCTTCACATAAGGGGTGAATTTATTGGGTTGGAGAGACAGATGTTCTTAAATTGTTAATGTTTATGTTAAATTTAACAAAAAAAATCACTAATTCAATAATAAATAATTAATATTTCGATAAAAAAGAAACTATAATACTCTAATAAAGACTATGAATTAAATATGCGCGAAAATATGCTGTCAAAAATGTAGGGTACAGAATCTTAAGGTGCTTTGAAGGAAAGCTAAGGTACTAAAAATAAGTCGGTATTTTATTTGAGTTAGGAAAGAGAGAAATAGTGTTAGCGGAAGCAATTTACGGATAAAAAATTATCCAAAGAGATTAGAGGTTTCATCTTCGAACAAGAAAAAATAAAATAAAATAACGTAAACCTATATTGTATATCTAGACACAATGATTACAATTTTCAATAACAGCACAAATGTCAACTCGATTCTCCCACTCCAACCTGTAGTGAATTAACAAATCCGATATTCGATGTGTTTTTTTTTAGTTTCTTTGAATATTGGAAGAGGTGTTGAATTATGCGCAAATGTACCCATGCACATCAAATTTTATCACCGAATACCGATTTTCGAAATTTTATTCATAAACCAATTCAACCCTGTCATTAATAATTCCGTATGCGCATTTACATCACATGGAATTCCTACGCAATGCAGCACTATAACAGAAGCAAACCGGGAGCAAAAAGTACATGATATCACAAGGTTTAAGGCGAGCGTCAAGCGAAAAAAAGAAAATATAATATACTATAATATGCAATTAAAAAAACACCATAAAGCTTGTACACCAGATAAATAAAAAACTGTTTCTGAAAAGATTTCAATTATTTTGCTTCTAACGTGGCATTTGTCATTCATCCCGTTTAACCGTAGACTAAAGAAAGGATGAACTTTACTTTGATACTATTATCATAATTCATTTCAAATGACAACTGCAGTTATTACATCCGTACGGCGTTTAAAAATATATATAAATTAAATACTCTAATTATTAGAATAAGAACAAAAAAAACTGAAAACAAAATGAAAATAAACCCTTTGAGATAGCATTGATGACTACGGCAGTAAAATAGTTTTAAAATCTTTATTTTTACGCGCTTGTAAACGGATTTTTTCTCGATAAATGTCATCCACCTGAGTGTAAGGAAGCCGGCATTTTGTCTGTAGCCAATCGCCTCCCAGAATACATTTGACTTGAAGGGCCACTAAAGCTCGTAATTCCAGTTTCGTTTTTTCGTTAATTTTACGCTCGCCGTTACAAGGATGGAATACTCAAACAAACCATTTTTTTAGTAGTACGATACGTGCACGTTTGTTTGAAAATTCGAAAGAATGATGATGTGTCAATACATGAAAAATGCTCATACTCATAAATGAATAGGAAAATTATCAAACTCACACGAAAAACATATTATGTTAATTGGATTGGAATTGTACTAATTTTCAATTCTAATATTATATTATAACCTATTGAAATGCAGACGCACTCACATGAAGTACAAAATTAACTAATTAACATCAAGATAATGTTCTGAATTATCTTGAAATTATAAATGCTATAAACATAAAGATATTTAACGTAAAAAAAGAACTCACCTCGGTGAAAAGTACAACATTAAATAACTTTAATTAAATCTAACATATAAAATATACAAAAACTATAAATACCTAAAGAGTATTATTATCACATATTGCATCCGTGCTATGAAAAAATATATATATCCACGACGCGTTTCTAAAAGGGGTAGATACAGAGGATGAAGGGACACATCTATCATGATCCTATCACGTGATATCGGTGACTTCCGCACCCATTTATCTTCCAACAATATAGCCGAAAGGGAAGCCGTCAACTTGTCAAAATTACTAAAAAATGTATCTTTGCCAAAATTTCCCAAAAGATGGATATATCTCTATACGGATACAGCCTTAATGTTGTTTTTAAGAGAGGAAATTTTGAAGGAAAATCTGTAAACGAAATTCTACGCTAGTTATGCCTGCGGAACCTAAGAGCCTGGTCTGGAATGGATGCATCTTATATTCTCTCTTCTGCCAACTATAAAGCAGAGTAAAGAGATTGTACAACATGTTTCTGGTGTTATTCCTGCAATAAAAAAACGTTTTTTTAAAGCTATTGGATTGCAAAATCTTGTTGTTTTAATAAAATTGTGCAGAAAAATGTTTGGAAAAAGATCAGAACCAATTGACTTTAAATTTGATAGATTTCATAATATGACGTACCCACAAAACAAAATATATGAAATAAAATACTATATAACGCAAAGCCGATGGGATGAAATTCCACAATTTAGTGTCCTGGCATATACTCGTACTTCCCGGAAAATGAATATAATCTATTTATCTCCGCTGAAGTAAATTCCAAGATTTTTCGCAGCTACATAATATAAGTCACTTCAGTTGCAAGGGACATAATACTACAACATACTCGTACGTTGCTAAGGAATAGTCTCTGCCACCATACGCACCCTCTCAAATAGATAGACAGCAGCCCTTATTCAAAACGAGGGGTGCGCAAGACAAAATTAATAAGTCAAAGATTTTTTTCAATCCACATATAAGTTAACTAAGTATCACACAGCCATCCTTTAATACAACTTCTTCACCACCTTCACATCCTTCAGCACAATTTACCGAATGAGGGTAAAATATTTCCACTAGCTCGGGGAAGTTGGGACTCCTGCGCAGTATAACATAAAAATAAAATTCTTTATTAAAAACGAATTAATAGAAGGCCTCTGGTACAAACAAATCGGAGGCGTGTTTTTTTATTGTCAGAGCGACCTACAAATACTTGCAATGGTCAAATAGTTTAGTAGTTGAAATAAATTCAGAAGGTAGAGTTTTGCTAATTCTATGACACCAAAATTGACAATTAGAAATTTATTCGCATGGAAGAAATTAAAAATAAAAGTGTATGTTATTTTTGAACGTGTATGAGTTTCAATATGTTCAATAGGCATTGCCACTTATACGCGTTTAATATCTACTAAAATTAAAATTGAGTTCGTGAAAGTGAAAAACGATATTTTTCTACCCATAATAAAGGACTGACAAGTGACAGAGGGTGTGAAAAATGAATGATAAACTACTAGAAGCTTGTTAGAGATCCTAAGGAAACGAACCAAGAAATTGGAAAAGAAAAAGTCACGATATTACTTTAGGGAAAGCGATGTAATCAACACCTTTGACAGGCATATGATGAAAGCTCCTTTTTATAATAAAGTAAAACATACAACGCTCCTTCCAATAAACCTTTTTTTATGAAATGCTAAAAAAAAACACTCAAAAGCTCAAGATGGTAAGTAATGATGTAGGTACATTCAATTTATTTGGGCCACCCTATTTATAAAATCTACAATGGGGAAAATGTCAGATGATTCCCGATAAAAACATCTTTTCTTATTTTTTTTATTAACTTTAAGAAATTTTTACAAAATATATGACAAAAAGTCCCGACAAAGGATTGGTATTCACTTTGTGGCATCATTATTAATAAATTAATTGAAAATTACTTCGTAATCACCACTTTATTAATATAAGCATACCAACATGTTTTGGAATTTGAAGAAATAAAATCCAGGTCTTAAAGGGACTACATGTTGTTGGGGTTAGGTAACACAAAATCTAGCAAGTCGTTGCACACCAAAGCTACCGTAAAATCGACTCGTTCTCATGCGAGAAATATTTGTATGCTTTTTGTTTGTTTTTTTTTTTAAATGCTTGTTTTAAAATATATATATTATTTCTGAATCATGTAAATAATTATTTAGGATAAATATTTGGCGTATCTGCCAGCTATACGCCGGTACTGAATTGAAAAATGTCGCTTATTTTGAAACACCTTCCATTTAAATACCGGTAGAACAAATATAGCATTAGAGAAATCTGTCAATATTATTTCTCGTTTTTGTGGAGGCAGTATCAAAGAGAGGATAGAGTATCACTCTACAGAAAATTCAATCTTCGAAAAGAAATTATATTTTTTCATTCTGAAATGTTTTATTTTTACAAAAAGCTCACCCGAAAAGCTTGTCCAAGTAGCTTTGCGGAAAAATAAAACATGACAAAAATTTTATGAGATGTAAAAACATGGTCTAAAAATATGTATTCGAAAGCCACGAAAAAGACAACGGGAAAGATAAAAAAATAATACGAGAATTACAATAATTACATAATAACGGGATCTTAAGCGAGCTTCGGTAAGCTTACGCTACAATCTAAAGTGAGCTGAAATTACAGTAAAAGTTTAGATAGCAGAAGTTTAGTTGGATTTAACATAAGATTTAACGCATTTAGCTTCGCACTTGTCACAAAGGAATGTTGCGTATATATTATACCTCCTTTACTTATAATCGGTTCCATGATAATTCGGCACAGTGATAAATTGGCACACTTTGAAAACTTATATAAAATCAATAAATGTATATAAAAAAACCCAATCTAACCTAAGTTCAAAAAAGTGTCCAGTTACCCTTATCACGGTGTAAATATTACGCAGCGCGTAAAGTCTGAATGATAAAATACTTGACTTATTACGACGGCGTAGGTATGGTTAAAACAGCCTCAAACCAGGTTTAAGACCAGCTTTATGATGCCAACTAATCTAATAAGTAAGATGTCAAATCTCTAGAGCAGAAAATATGTTCTTCTGAAGCATCTAAAACTCTTGATTGGGGAGGTCTTGGGTAATGCAATTAGCACAGCATTAAAATAATAAATTAAGTTGATCAACCTTGTTACCATTACATTGCATCGTCGTTTCCATCATGAGCTATAGAGCTTAGATAAATAATTGTCACAGTCATAAAATAAGGCAGAGTGCTAAAAATATTCGAAAATTTATAAATACACGTTATTGGAATTAATATTTATTTTTGGACGTAAGAGAAAATATAAAAATATTGATACGTTCTATCAATATTTGCTTTTTAGGCGATGTGGTTTTCAAGATTTCGTATGGTACAATATAATAACCTAGAATTTTACGTTATAAACCTTCTAAAATAGTAGTTTTAACACAGCCCTTAGATCAAGGGATGGGGCAGTAAAGTCTCTAGGGACACATAAAAACAAGAAGAAAGCCTAGATGAATGCTCCTAATCTATCCCTCTAGAAGGGATCGGTAATAATGTGTCAGGGATATAGCTACTCGGCAATGTACAGCGGGTGCGTAATCGAATCGTAAAAATCTCCCCAATATAATCATTATCCTTATTTATAGGGATTAATGCAGCAGCATTGGAATTGATAAAGCACAATTTTTTTTAAATTATTCTCTGTATTATTGACTCATCTTATTCATTGCAACTCATTGAGTTCAACTTTCCTTACGGTAAAGCCGGAAAAAATGAATTCTTTTTCCTCAACACTTTGTTAGGTATGGGTACCGTTCCCTATTTTTAAGAATGTCGAGACTTGTTAACTCAAGCCAAGGCCTTTAAATCTTTGGTACCGGTCTGAATGATATTTTTCATTGTCTATGAGAATGAACTTATCATTTGATTAATCTAACATCAGACTCTTCCAAAACCTTGTTGAGGCTTTAATTTGAATATTCTCCCAAATGTATATTCTTATCATTGCTTTATTCATGTATGTGCTGTTCATTTTCTGTAGCTTTTTTTTTCTCATATCATGTTGTATTCTGTGACAATTCAAAAAAACGTTGCTTGAAATGGCTATAGCCGTGTTTGGTGATGAAATCTGAATAGCTAGGTATTTTCCCACCTTCCTTCTACCTATCTCCTTCCCCTTCCAACTACTATCAGCCTCACAATATAACCCCAATTTACGGATGTCATAGTCTCACTGGCTCCAGATGGTTGGGAGCAGCCTGGACTATTATATTATTACTATTATCTCACATAAAAAAAGTGCCTGGATTACTCGGAGATCCAACGCTCTGGATATTTTCACATTTTTTTTTATTGTGGAAAAAAATTATAATAAGATGCCATCTTAATTTTATTGTTATGTTGATGAATAAATTTTCTATAACAATTTAAATCGCGCCATTTTTGATTTGCCGCTTTAGCATTAGCATTACGCTGGTCAACGTTGGCAGGTTCCTGGTGAAGGCTGTCTTACCAACCAGTAGCGTTTTCTACATCATAATGATATTGTAGTCAGTTAGTTAGTTTAGTTATTATGTAACACGAATTAAACTTATCAATTTGACAGTCCTAAAACGAAAACTTTCCAGTCAAAGTGTTCTTAATGTAAAATGTTTTTTCTATTTTAAAAAAAGTATCTATATTTATGTAAGTACGGTAATAAGAATAAGTTAAACTGTAAGGATATCCCATCAGGTTGTATAGCACCCTCTATATTGAGGGGTGTTTTGTGACGGAGGGATTTGGATAAGGGAAAGAGAAGGTAATTGACGACGATTTGAAACAACTAATTATACAGATCTAGTAGTTTCCAGAAACTTTCATTTTAAGATTGTAGTTCTCCACTGCCTTAACTGGTATTATAAATATATTACCAAAATACTCATGTTACTATTTTTCGCTTATCAGAATTATTTTCTTATTTACATTTGGAATAATTAACACCCTGATTTCTCAAACACTTATTATTGACCCAGGAATATCATGTCAATAAAACATTTTCAAGGAACTACTCAAGCAAAAATTATTTCCTCAATTAACGGAGATAAAGGAAGGCTTAAGCAATATGTCGAAATAATATTACCAAAAATAATTAGCTGATATGGCTAAGCTTCTTTTCTTTATGATTGGATATATAATTTTCTTATCTAAAAGTGTATCCGGGGAATTTATTTCTCTACAATTATTGTTAATACCTTCATTGCTAACTATTTACATATCTTATTAAATTCTTATATTTTGATATAATTATTTCATAGCTTTTACCTATGACCCCTTTTCTTAAATTAAGAATTAAATTTTCCAAATAAAATGGTAAAAGTAGCTGGTTAATTATCTTTCTCTTGCTATTTTTTAAATTTACATTAAAAAAGAAGTGTTTTCTTGACGTGTGGTTTAGACATTTGAATGAAATTCACCTACCTTTATAATATAAATCTTTATTATGAAAAGATTTTAAAATTATTGCAAGGAGTGGGTATCGTTAATTTAGCGTCGTTGTAAAAAAAAATCTATGATTTGAGAAAGAAATTCCGCAATTTCATTAAATTTTGATCAAATCCTTACTAATGTCCGTTTTATGACTTTCATATTAATTTAGAATTCTTTTTTAGAATTTTTAGAATTCTTATTAATCTTATTGCATTATCATGTTCCTCTAGTAATATTTTAATATAATTACGAAATCTTACTTAAATTTTTTTATCAAACTTAAAATATACTTGACCAAATTCATATTCTTTATATAAAACCATGTACAATGTGACCTTAGAACGGGGTACTCCAGTAAGGCTACATTTTTTTTCCAATTTTTTTTTAAACTTTAAGAAATAAATAAATATACAATGGTAGGTCTTTACCAGAATCTATGAAGTTACATAAACATAAAAAAAGTTTATTTTTTGGATAGGTATTATAAATTTATTTATGATTAAACAACATTAATTACTTTTTCTTCTTATATATTCCAGACTGGACCGGTTTCACCCCCCAATAGGCATCTTCTTTTCAAATAAGTAACACGTTAAATTTTATTTAAATCACCTCTAAACCCTACATATTTTTAATAATTTTGTAGGATTGTAATTATAATTCATGGGGAATATTTCATAAATATTCTGTATGATTTCAGTATTAATTCAACAATAAAATTTTAGTATTCGAAAACTTCAAACTTTTCAGAAAAAACTGTTTCACTTTGCTTTTAAGTTATATATATTATAAGTACGCCATCACAAGTTACCTGAAATAAAGCGTGGGCAGGTAACAGGTTATCACAATTCATAATCATGCTTCAATTTAAACAACAAGCAAAAAAAGTCGCACGATGTAAATGGAGGTAGTTAGTTGCGGCGATAGTATCACGAGCACGCGTCTAAACCACGTGGTAATAATGTGTGATTTATTGCAAATTGAAACTCGATCCTGATAAACGCCTTTTCACCGCCAAATGTACAAAAGCTCTTATTCTATTCAATAAAGAGCTTTTACAATGGAAGTTACTTGTAATAATTCATGATCCGTTCTCGAAAAAGTATTAACAATCTGTTTTTGTATAAAAGAATTATCATACTTTAGAATCTAAGGCAAATCGTAATATTTAACTGGTCGTTAGGGGTATGTTATACTCGAAGTGGGAACTTTGGATTATACAGGGGGTGCGTTTTATGTTTCTGATTTCTGATAAACAGTTTAAATTATTGCCATTTGGTATCGGTAACTGAAAACCGTCAGGTAGGATTTGCTAAAATTTGAACATGCATGAAAATAGTTTCATTTCGATTTTTGACACGAACTCTTTCGTATATTTGTCTTCCTTAGACAAATATGACTCTTTCATACATCTTCAACGTCAACCTTTTATCAATTACTAATTCGTAATTCGGTTGTAAATAGTTTAAGACAGTTTTCAGTAAGGATTTCGTTTTGCCTGCACTCAATCTACAATTTTTCATCATCTTCCAAATTTTTGCCTTAGTGATAGAACCGTAGTATAAAAAAAACATTAATCATACTCATCTTTCGGTAGGTATGATCCTTATTATTAAATATACCTAAAAAAATAATTTTATCGGGTTAAACTTTGATAAAATTACTTAAAATCATTGATGTAAGTATATCAATAAAAATAAAAGTGGTTGACACTTATTCAAAGCATTTCATCTAAGACCTAAGTAGCATTTTTAAAGCAAAATTTTATACAAGGCGATCAATACGGGACATCCCCTAAAATGGGTTTACGTTGCCGCATGATTTTATTATCGGTCCTTATTGTGTAATCACTGGGGTATTGTACAATCAGGGTGATGTGGGGCGCGACTGGAGGGGTGACTTAGGATATAATAATTACATTTGCGAAGCCATTTACTACCCTTGGGGCTGGAGAGATGTATTGATAAGGACGAATGCTTGAAGCGACACTGTGATAAGGATCGAAGGAAAATATTTGTGAATACAGTTACTCGCGGATTCGGTGATTTCGAAGGGTGAAGAAAAACATATTTAATGTATTTTGAGAGGCTTCAAAATTACAATTTTCACTATAACCATGCAAGCAATCTCAAAGGAAAAACATTAATGTAGTGTTTATTTCTAAGGCAGTTACGATTTTTTTGCTTTAATTGTAATAAACAATAATATTGATTTGGGTCTTGCCGGTTGCTCTACTCATGCCAATACTCTTAATGTAAACTTTAACATAGTTTTAATTTTTTTTAGATTCGTAAATATCCTTTTTTATTTTGCTTAGTTATTTAAATTTAATTTACTGTGCTTACACAAAAGAACTTTCTTTATATCAATATAAATTTAAACTAAATACAACACGACCTTAGTACCGGGTACCCCATTAATGACATATTTATTACAAATATATAAGAAAATCGTTATTTTTTTGTTTGTTTAGTTATTTTAATCCAAAAATTTAAAAATACATGTTTTATGAAAATTTAATTTTTATTTTTATTATTAAGTATATGCAGGCTCCGTGTGTTCAATGATTAGATTACAAAGGCGTGAATTTCAGGAATCAATATTACACTCCCAGAATTATACATCGACGGAATTACACATGGATGAAATCATACACGGGGAGAATTACAACTACTGGAATTACGTAACAATTTTTTAAAATTATTTTAAATTTTAGAGTATTTAAGTGTGTGCTAAATAAATTTCATGTAGGAAAAACACGAAGGAAGGAAAAGGATTCGAAATAAGCGTAATTAAACCATATTATTAGTATTATTTAAATACATAAATATATTTTATACCATATAATATTATAATCAGTTTTAATTTTTGTACCCTGAAGATGCTTATGTTAAGCGAAACCGGTCGGTCGTAATAAAATTAAATAAAATTCTCGTGGTTATAAACAAAGTTATTGTTTTATTTTCATTAAATATGTCTAACCACAAAGTGACTGCTTTCTATCAAAATATTTTATACCATTTCAATTTAATATAGTATCTCCCCTTCGCCAGTACAATGCCATAAAACTTTTAATAACAATTTATGCGTTTATATCATAGTCAATGCAAACCACACAAGGTAAATGCTTTTTACTAACATGGCATAATAGTAGTATTTGAAAAACTGTAAAGCGATATGTAGTTTACCGAATTCATTAATACCTTTCCTATATATCACAATGTCATGTGTGAATATTACGTACTCGTATGTCAGTTTGTAATACAATGTATAGGCATTTGATAAAATGAAACGTGAAAATTTATACTAAAAGGGTTATACGATATTTTCGACAGCAACAAAAAATGGTAAGAAAACTAAACCAAAATAAATATCACTAGAGATGCCTAGCTCATATTTTTAGAGAATTTAAACTGTAATTTAAACCGAGTAGTTCTTTAAGAAGATATGCGGTCTGTAATAAGATGAAACAACAAAATAAATGGGTTTGAAACAGTCCAAACACTTAACCAAACACCAAACCTCCTTCACACCTTGTACTTAAGACTTAATACGATTTATCACAAACCCTACATAATCAATTGAGATTTCCCGTGAAACGCGGCGTTCCCCAGGGTCCACTTTAAGGTCTCAATTTGTTATCATTGACTCGGCCGTACAATAAAATGTTTCCTTATCACGGGTGACATGAAAGTCCTTTAAAGGGGACATTTAGGACCCGGCGGCTACGTTTTCTGTATTAAGAAAGCCATTATGTAAATAAAATACCCGATTTCCCGAGACCCGTGTCGGGGCCAGCGACCATTCCTTCGAGGGTTGGGAACTCTGATTATTTAATGTTTTTATTGAATTTATGTGAAATTTTGAAGCTGTTGAAGCGGAAGCTTCAATTTCGACTTAATTTGAGGAGACAACCTCTAAAAAAAGTCGTAGGGGTAGTCAGAGAGGATGAACCGCTACACAACTCCGTCTTGGCTCACTCCTTACTCAAATATAGTCTTCTGTTGTAGGTACTGACTTTTTGCCTCGATCTTGTACCTACTTAAGAAGTTGGTTTACTTAATCGAATCGTTTCTTCTAGGGGCGTCTCGGACATATTCTTCCAATTACTTGAGCGTGATGGCGTGATCGGTTAGTTAGTCTTGGTCTCCGTGGTTGAATGGTTACGATCCTCGGTTACGAATGTGGAGGTCATGAGTTCAAATCTCGGAGTGCGGAAAATAAATTTTAATGAATTTATTTGTGTTATTTCACAATTTATTCATTAAAAATAATGCATAGTATATTTGCGGCACATTCCAGATATTATGGTAGATATTATTTGGTATCGCTCTGGTAAAATTCACAATCGGAAAGTTGGCTTGAAATGGCTTTAGCTGTATTTGGTGACCAGATCGGAATAGTCGGGTACTTCTCCACCTTACTTTTCCCCATCTCCTTGCCCTCCCCATACCTTTCCGCCTCACAACATACCGCAATGCTATAACTGGCTCTAGACGGTTGGGAGTAGTTGGGAGCTTAGCTAGTTAAGTCCTCCATCATAGCACAGTTAACGTTTTCCGCCTATAATTATGGTAGTAAGAGTAATTTAAATATAGCTAGGTTATTCGCAACTTGGAAATCTATACGTTAAAAAAGTTTTTCTTTTCTTTCCGTTCTTCCGCTTTACATGTCTGAACGAATTGAGCATTCCATTCTTAATCTATTTTATTTCATTTTGTTTGAAGATTTTTAATCACCAAGTGCTTTGGTTACATAATTTTATTACTGCCTTGCATCGGCCTTGCTTGTAGTATGCATTATATATGATAATCATATAATTTTGCTAACTAATTCTCATCTTAGTCATAAAGAAATGTTTGCATGTATTACATATTAATGCTTCTTCGGTATTTAATATTCACGAGGGCGAGTAGCTTACTTTGCAACACGTAATATAAGGAGGGTGGCAGGAGTGAGGGACAGGATTTACGCATCAGAGAATAATCTCATCAGTGAATCCTGTTTTAGTCCGAATTCCAATACCCAAGACAAATGGAATAATATATTGGATCTACTCACCATCTAAATATTATTTTCCTTCACATGATTAACATTTATATTTATACGCAATGTCCGGGAACTAGTGGTATAAGCAGGAAACTTGTGAATCCCCATCACAGAAAATCCCAAAACCATGAGGAAGAAACCGGAAAAACACGACATAGAAAAAGATAACGGTAACAGCTGGGCCTCGAACCCAGGAACTAATGGTTTATTCGGGACGTGCGCTCTATGCCAACCAAGACGGCTACCCCCATCTAGTCCTTCATTTTTATCGGTATCATACTACAATTAATTCCCATAGTTTTTTTGTCATGGAGATAATATTAACAGTGGATTAGAGCGCAAGATCCAGGAGATACCATAAGGTTGTATGTTCGAATCCCAGCTGCTACCGTTATCTTTTTATTTTCTGTACCTTTTTGGTTTCGTGTTTCAATTTGGGAGCTCTTAATATTATCTTAAATGATTAAAAATCTATTCCAACAATAGTTTATTCCATTTTTTCAGATATGTTTTCGATTTGAGCACTGTTTTTACTTCCCCCTTTTCGAAATAGCTTCTCAACCATACGGTTAAGAAGCTATTTCAGCCGAGTCTACGTTTCGACGCATTTTTAAAGACAATAAATAGCTGGTAAAATCCCTATAGTGCCCGATTCTGTTTCAAATCCACCAAATAAATTTAATTTGAATTCGATTTACTCGTAAACGAAAGCTCAAATCAAAAAAAGCTTTTCACAAAATCGACTCCAAATGTGATGTAAATCAACCAGTTTCTCGCTTCCACCGTCCCGGATACCACATAATTTATATTCAATTTTTTTATAACTTATTGAAGTTTGTAAATCTCATTGTAATATTTAATCATCGAAGAAGATAATATTAACACATCCCAAATGCAACACGAATCCGACGAAACAACAAAAAATAAAAAGATTTCAGTCGCTTCTGGGACTCGAACCCAGGACCTCTGCCTATCCGGGGCAACCGCTTAACCAACTTAGCTAATGAGACCAGTTCAATTATATCATTAATCATATTTCAATTTCAAGACTTGTTAACATTATCATCCATTTTTAAAATCCCATATTATTGGCTGTTATCCTTATGATGAATGCAAAGTTCTTCACGAACAAATTGCAATCACAAAATATATTTTAATATTTTTAGAAAGTATCTTTTTAAGTGTCTTCTTCTCCTAATAAGTCTAATATCTCTTATAATTGTTTGGACGTAGAATTTAGACTATGACCACGAGGTATAACTTGGGTTTAAAAACAAAATTACAAGTCACGAATGTAAACAAATAAAAATCCCCATGATCATAAAATAACTTGAAGAGGAAAGGTCACATATGGGTTGAATCGAAAAACAGATTTCTTAGAAGACATGTTAAATAAGTAATTTATTTTCAGAAATGTTAAGTAAGTTCTTCAAACCGATTTTGTTTTATTTATTGGGATAAATTCTCCAATCCCCCGTATTTGTGTGCAATATAACTCTCAATTTTACAAAATCTACATTCTCCACAATACACTTTCAAAATATCGAATTGAAGTAATTCATACGACCACAAATTGATGCACGAGTATAAAATGCATCGAGAGCATCTTCTGTCCCGATCCTATCTTCCTCTTCCTCTCCTCCGTTCCTTCTTATTTCGTTTTTTTTATCTTGTTAGCTTAATAAATAAAACATCTGTATTTAGCTACTGTTAGCACAAGAAACTTTGTTGGCTTAACTTTTGTTAAACTTTCTTTTTAAATATATTTGTATTAAAAGCTGTTTGTTTCTTACAAAAAAATAAATAAAATTTCAATTTATAATATCCTATATTGTAAAAAAACAGTTGGTACATCTCAGAAAAAATTGTCTAATTGTGAGTTTTAGCGTCATGAAATTTGAATCCCCTTTTGTATCTGAAATTCATATTTCTTCGTTACTGTTTTCATTTCTCTACGTCCTTAAGCACCTGTAGCATTGAACGTAATCTTCACAAAAATGTTGGACATTTGTCAAGACCGCATGACTGTTTATACAAAGTGTTATAATTAATAATTCATTAACGAAGTGATTTATTGCTAGTTATTTATGTAAGATAATATGGAACAGTTAAAGAAAACGTTAATACCATATATCGTCCCTCTTCAGAACCGTAAAAAATCTATTCAAACCGATTTCGTACTAAAAACTAACGGTCAACATGTTTCAACATTACTTTCAGCGAATAAAACATACGGGTATTTATGAAAACAACCCCCCACCGTTATATTTATGTCTAGGAAATATTCAGGAAATAATAGTAGGCAGTTACATATTTACCGTTTTTCTGTGTATTTCCACCAAAGCACAGAAAGCCGCAACACTACCAGAAAAAACACCGGGGTAACTAAATAAGGCGTATAAATAAACGACAAAGGTTATGTTCTCCGCTTTAAAAAAACCTCCCGTAAGTAAAGGTTATGACGGCACATTTTTAGAAGAAGTTATTAGGGCGTTTAGAGTAACTGTAGGTACTAACAAGAACATGCCCCTGTGTATTATTGTTCCAGCCCGGTTTAGATTAGGAAGTATTGCGCAAAAGAACGTTATATAGCGGAAATGACATTGGATAAAGAATTTGTTCGTATTTGATTTATCTGGGTGTTTTCAATCATGTAGCTATGAGGCTATATCGGTAACCCAGCTAGTTTGAAACTGAATCTCTATATTCCTGGTGACTATTTAAGAAAGCGTAAATTATTCTTTGCCTATAGGATCAACCAGCCAATGGTTCTGCCGGTGTGGACGGAGTATATTGCTCCTGAACCAAATCTATTCCGATATCGATATATTTTTGTTAGTGGGGAGAGATTCAAAGAGGAAATCCTATTGATTATTAAAAAAAAACCTTCTCATTTATCCAATCTTCAACACTGTCTGAAATGTTTTGAAATTACGGGCCCTTTTGCAATATAGTAAATAATTTCTTATATTGTATATTAAATTAAAAACAAAAACCACAATAATAACCCTATATAAAATACAAATCGACTAGATCACACTCGAAATAATCGTCTCAATTTTAATGGAGGATTAATGGTTCCTAAGTGTACAAACAAATATGGACAAAGAACTTTAGATCACATTCCTAGCTGTTTAAATATGTTACCTACTTAAATAAATTTAAAAAAAAACTCTATTAAAACTAAACAATTAATAAATATATTGAAAACCTGGCTAGCTGAAAGAAGCTATTTGTAACAGACAATAAGGAAATACTATTTTATGTATTATTTATTGTTGTCGTTTATGTTTTTATTTTATTTATTTTATAAGATATTTTTGTAGAAATATTTTTGAATACGATTCTTGAGAAATATTTATGTTTTAAGTTTGTGACATATGTTTTTTATGTTTTTGTGTTTATTTTATATAGACATATACATATGTTTATAATTTTTAACGTAAATTTTGAGTTTGAATAACAAGCTCCCGTTAGACAAACTACAAAAAAGTAGTTTATCTGGACTTTTTGCATTTTATTATTTTTCTTTTGTAAAATGCAAATAAAAAAAATTAAAAAAAAGTATTCTATAAATTCCTGATGAGGAATGCTTCGCTTTCCAAACATGTTGATATGTATATGTTAATAAAGTGATGAATGCAAAGTAATTTTTAACTCATTTATAAATTTAAAAAAACAGTTTGTATTACTATTATTATTTTTAATATTATTAATAGTCATGTTTTATACCGAGCTGGATGGAAGGCCTGCCTAGGTTCTCACCATAATCTTTTTCATGGAGGATTTTAAACCGTATCAAATAATGGTGTTCACAATGATTGGTGTGTTTGAAAATGATAAAAACCAAATCGCTATCCTAATGGTCGCTAACATGAATATTTTAAATTTAACATATAGCCTAAACAAAAACGAATTTTGTGAGGGCTGATAACAGTGTTGGTCAAATTGACAAAGGATTAGACTTTATTACGTATAAAAAAATTGATCTTCTGGGGTTAAGAAAATATTAATAATTTTGATTGTTCATAAATATATGATTTCTTATTTTTTATTTTCACTTCTCATCATCCCCATAAAATAATTATATCTTAATTTAAAAACCTATCATTAATATTTTGAAGAAATACCCTTAACCCACCATCTAACATTTCCCGTAGGCAACGCTCAGCTACGTAAATTTGTACGCATTATACAGGGTGGACGTTATAAGGCTTGAAGGACGGATACATTAATGTCCAAAGATAACAGAGGGTGCCGGAGCAGCTGATATACAGGGTGGGCACAAAGCACCGTATCAATAAATTACCTACAGGAAGATAAGGGATTTTTAAAGAATTTAAATTTGACCCGGGGGTATTTTAAAACGTGACCCTGTTCTGGAATTGTAGGGCAGATTTTAGATGTAAGAAGAAAATGTATGTCAAAAGACGGGTAAAAGATAAGAACTTTTTGTATCTTTTTTTAATGAACGCAAAACATGAACGCCAATGATAACATCTATACTGTGTTTAACAATTTCTTGTAAAAATAAGTGACTATAATGAGATTTATAGTGTAAGTGTCTATTACTTCGTACGGTTCATTTGACTAATAAAAGCGATTTAAAATATTGCATGTACGAGTACCTACCTCTATCTAACAAGTAACAATCCCAATTTAAATCAAAAAACCATAGAAAATATTCATGAATTCCAGTGAAAATTGAAATATTACTTCAAACTACTCCACCAGCCCTATGTTTGTTATTATAATTAGTTTTATCTTCTTCCTTTTCTGTTTTCTACAAATCTTGTGTTCTCTCTAACATATACTTATATTTCTATAACTGATAACTAATTTTACACAACTAATTCATATTTTTCTCTGCTGTTTTAACTAAAAAATATTTAATAAATTAATTAAAAAAATTACTTTGTATTCACCACTTTATTAATATTCACAGATATCTACATGTTTCGAAAGCGATGCTTTCTTCATCAGGAATATATTAATAATGACGTCACAAAGTGTGGTATTCACTTTGAAGAAATTATAAACAACTAGGTGATGTGTACCCGGCCTTGCTCGGGATTTTTTTTCTTTGAAATAAAGTTATGAAGTTGTGAATTCTTACTTGTCATTAGGGTGCCATAATTGATTTGAAAACGAAAGTAACTATCTCCAAATAAAGAAACATTCATTTGAATATTTTATTTCATCCCAAACGTTTTTTTTTTAAATATATTAAAATCATAAAGTTCTTAAGTAGGTACCTACTCGTTTTTCCATTTTGAAAATATTCTACCCAAAAAAACCTTTCTTCTTTTGAATATCCAATATGTGGCTAACCAGAGTGTTATATCTATGGGCTAACCTAAATAAAACATGGCGGGTTCAATGTTTTTAACACTAATTTTAAAACGTTATGGCATCGGTTTTACATATTGAATTTCATTCAAACTACTTTCTAAACCTTCCCGGCACTAATAAAAACAAACTATGCTATTTTCAGCGAAACTAGTAGAGTAATTTTCGAGAACATAGAGGACAAACAAACAAACTTACATTGATTTTTATGTATACAGATATTTTATTATTTATGTGAAATTTCCTCACCAAGAACAAGAACCTCGTTTCTTTATGGTGAGGAACAGCTATATTATGTTTACTTTACTGCACTTTTATAAATACAAAATTTTTTAAAAACAAAATTGTAAAAAAAAAATTTTTAATAAAAGAAAATAAAAAGTAAAATAGAACATTTGGAACTCTCCGGATTTGACACGGAATGTTTTTGGCAGCCCTGCTGTAACAATTAATTATTAAATCACGATGTTTCAATGGATGTACCTACATTGTACAACGCAAGCAAATTTATGATTGCGTTTTGGGTCTTCATTCAATAACACACACCCCATATGCTTGTATCACTTATGGCTGCTGTCAGGGGTGCATTTACCGACCGCACAAATTTATCTTTTAACATTAATTACTGATTATTTCTCGATCACCATAAACAGGCTAAAACGCTTTCTCAATTATTAAAACAATTCAAAAACGAGGTGTTGTGTTGAGCCGACGTTGGTTAACAACGAATAAGGTATGTTTTATGACCAGATCTGATTAGCTAGTTGCTTTTTAACCATCTTCCTTTCACCTTTTAAAACATCCCTAACCTGACAGCCATAGCTTCACTTGTTTCGGGCAATTTGGACACTTCGCGGTATCACATAAAAAACTCCATTTCTTTTGATTTCCAGGTACGGAAGTATGTGGACCACGACTTTCAGTTTTAATTTATTTTTACCTAAATTATTACTATCTTACACTCTCTTTTCCGACTTCACAATAAATATCACCTTATTCCCTTCCCCCTTGATCGCCTCCCATTCCAAAATCTAAATATTCATGTATGTCTGTCAATATTTTGTATTTTATGTTAGTTTTAATATAGTGCCGACGAAGGAGGAGTACTTCTGAAACCGTAATATATAATAGTATAGGAACTGTTTCTATTTATTTATGTAAATAAATGTGTAATTATTTTATGATGTAATTATTAATAATATGAATATTATGCAATTAAACAAAAAAAAAGTTTATTTATAAAAAGTTCTAGATGATGCCTTTTTAATATGTATCATAACTTTTTTTATAAATAAACCCTAATTTAAAAATGATTAATAATAATTACAATTAATTTATAAAAACTTTATTAATTGATAAACTAAAGTTCTTAAAAACTTAAGACAAGAAAGGGTAACAATTATTATTTTTATAAACAATAATTATTAATCTAAAAACACTCATCCAAATTGAAAAAACCTTCCGAGCAAAGATAAATGTCGCCGGCAGGACTCGAACCCGCACCCTTCTAATGTCCGGTCAGATGCTCTACCGTTGAGCTACGTCGGCTTATCGCAAACCCGCCAAGTTAATCAATATATACTAGTGTTCCATTCAATAATTACTGCTTTTATTATATTTTCACCTGTAAACAACCAACTTTATTAGTATGAGAGAGGCTTGTAACGGCTAAATCCCTCAAATTTGTTTTCAATTTGGATGAGTGTTTTAGATTAATAATTATTGTTTATAAAAATATAAAAACTTTATTTAAAATTTGAGTTCTAAAAATTACACTTGAACGCAATAAACAAATTTTTTTTATTTTATAAAAATATCCTTGTTTCAGTAATTTGAATGTTTTACGCAGTATTTATAATATAAATATATTTATGTATTTTTAAGTATCGGTCATTTTTAGACGTTCAAATAAAGTTAAGGCGCCGCGGGCGGTTAAATCCGCCTCTGGCTACTGTTATTTATTCAACAAAAGGAAACATTTAATCACGTTAGCGTTTTACAATGATTCGGGCAATCAACTCGTAAATTCTGGCAAAGAATCCACATTCACAGAGAGGAAACAATCAATTTGCGGATGCTCCTCCTTTATCCCGTGATATGTAACTAATTGAGGATGTCTGATTGAGTAACAAAGACACATGCCCCCGCTTCACATCGGAAAATCCTTTATACAACCATCCCGTCATCCTTTTATTCCGATCCATAATCCTTTGTATTTTCGCAGATCGTCATTTACAGGACGAGAACGAATATCGTGAATAATTGACAATCAAAAGACAAGAAGAATTATCTTCCGCTTAGGACGTCGATTGA
>JAHDVE020007785.1:0-151192 GCA_022606495.2 Halesus radiatus
TGGGGATGGGTTTAAGAACGAGATTCATAAATTCACATTTCTGGGGATTTGTGCAAACCGATTCTTCGAATTTTGTTCCATTTGGGACATGCGGTAAAAAATAACAAAAATTCAATAAAAAAATTCTCGGCCAGGGTTTTTAAGATTTACTAAAAGCATTGTGATTTTTCTCTATAGTCAATTGGGCCGTGCAAAATTAACATGCAGCCCGCACGAATCGGGCCGCAGGTTGTGCATCACTGGTTTGTTACACGTGTAATTTTACAACTGAAACCAATAACGATACAACAAGTGAGGCTTGACAACCGAAAAAACACGTGCAAGCAAGTGATAATAATATTGATACAAGTCATAAATACGGGAAACACCGAGCTATCCTAATCCCGAAAACGGTACCCGAGGTCTGTCTACCTGCGACAAACGCCCGGCTTAAAATTTCGGGAATTTTGCAGTCACCAGAAGAAGCAAGCAGGTAAGGTGATTAACTTGGTCAGCAACAATGAACCAATCACAAGTCACCCAGTTACAGAACGGATAGTCTGAAAAAACCCAACGTCATGTTCGGACATAAAAACAGCAGACTTTGGCCGAAGCAAAGTCAGTGGAGACAGACGAGTCATTCGAGACCGTCGAGTCAGTCATCGTGGTAGTCGAGATTTCCGTCTCCTACAAAGCAAGCGGGGCGCTTGCCTCCCCAGCTTGAGATGCTGCGGGAAGAAATACCGACCGGAACCGCCGAACCCTAACACCCACTGTTCGAGTGCAGTCGAGTGCCTTTCGCTTCCTACCCTCCGGCACCGTGATCCCATCAAGGCGCATATCCACAGCCACAGGAATCACCACCAGACAGCAGTCGAGCGTCTCTGGCATCCTGCTGATCATCCTCTTGAACCGTCTGAAACCGGTCATCAAGCGGAAGCCGAACCGCATGTCCGCCCGGCACCAAAACCTCCCCCTACCGGAAGTACCACCTGCTCTCCGAGACTTCCAACACTAACATCGAGACGACTGGTAATCTCCCCACTGAACCGTGTGCAGATTACCCGTAGAAACAGTTCGTGTAATTAAGTGAAACCCATAATACCTACCAGTTAAGAATGTGTTTTACATTGTGAATTAATAGAAAAACTTGACACTCAACTAAGTTATCTGTTTTCTACTGAACCCCAATGACCCCATCATGTCAATATGATGAACAATTCAGTGATATTTTCCTTGGAAGCCTTGAACCGGGTGATGCAATTTATATAATGAGTTGAGTGTTTTGAGGGGTGGGCTTCGGTGCGAAAATGCGTAATCTGAAAGTAGTTGCCTGTTGTATGCTGATGATGTGATAATACTAATAATAATAATAATACTTGGACGATTTATATAGCGCCGTTTTTGTGAAAAATCACCTCAAGGGTGCTGTACAAATACTACTTGCTGATACTGATTGCTAACAGTACGGAAGATTTACAGTCCCTCGTATCTAGAATGAACAAAGTGTATATGAAGAATGAGCTAATGATTAATGTAAGTAAGTCTAAAGTCATGGTGTTTGAAAGAGAGAGCACGAAAACAGAGTGCAATATAGTTGTGAATGATGAACATTTGGAGCAGGTCGATGAGTTTGTGTATTTAGGAAGTATGTTTACGAGAGATAGAAAGACTTATAGGGATATTGAAAGAAGGGTGAATGCGGGAAACTTCATTAATGGAGAACTGAACGCGATTGACGCTAACAAAAATTTGTCCAAAGAAGCGAAGCTAGTAGCCCACAATGGAGTGCTGATACCAACCCTGATGTATGGTAATGAGGCATGGAACTGGCAGAGGAAGGATGAAAGTAGACTGAATGCCGTAGAGATGAGATCTCTGAAGCAAATGTGTGGTAAAACAATGTATGATTGTGTGAAAAATGTTTAGATTCGTAAAGAATGCAAGGCTGATGTAAGCGTAATGAGTAAGATTAAGAAAGGGATGCTTAGATGGTTTGGGCATGTAGAGTGAATGAACGAAGAAAGAGGTGTAAGAAGAATATATGACGCGAATGTGAATGAAAAAAGAAGCCATGGTACGATCAAGTGAATCAAATAATTGAGTCAGGCCATGTCAGAAGTAAATAACATAACAAGAGAATTTATGAGGCGATGTTTGAATGTGAATGAAGCAAGAAGTGATTTTTCCACGAAAACAGCGCTATAGAAGTAATCCAATTATTATTATGTTAAGTGTATTCCAAGATCGAGTTCGTTGGTGGTCCTTCCTCTCTGCCTACCCCTACAGCGAAACCGCGTGATGGTTAGTTAGTCAGAGTGTTTTGAGGGGGAAATTGAGATGCATGGAAGCGAAATTTTAAAAACAATCATTGATTATAATTTTTTTCAATAAATGTGCATATTTCTCTAATATTTCTACTCATATTTTGAAAATGTATTATACATTGGTGAATATGTATATAGATAGTAAGGGTAGGTAGGTAGATACGATTTAAAAAAACCTATTTCTGATATAACGAGTAACGGCTATAAGGAGCAGATTTAGACGGTCCCCTGGTGCTCGTTATAACCAAGTTTGATTGTATATTATTTTTCATTATTACTGTATTTTGTTGAAAAAAAAAAGTATTTTGCAAATTAAATTATGAATTTCTAATAGCAATTGTTTTATTAATACTTATCCCAGTAAATTTTAACATAAACATTATATTGTTATCAATTAACATCATTTTTTTTTTATCTAACTCCACTTAACTATTTTCACCGCATGTGGAACACAGATTCTTATCATCCTTGTGGTGGGAATATTTCCTGTCAACCATTTACCATGGGGTTTATCCTGTTTCTAGAGTTAACTCCAGCCAATGTTTAACTTTACCAGTAGGTGTATCACTGTGAATTAGGGCACATGTTTAGTGGATCTATAGTTGAGAAATGTCGAGAGGAACTTATACCGTGTACAAACCCCAAAGGCCAGATTCTAAACAAGACTCTTGGAGATCTTGTACCTGTTCAGTTATTATCTTTGCTGTAATTTGTCTCCTCATACTTCTGGTTGCCTGGCCGTTGAAGCTTAAAAATGCGGAGAATGGACATGGCAACAATAAAGAGGTACATTTTTTAATAATTTTTTTTTTTTTTGTGAATATTTTATTTATTATTATGTGTGATATGCAAATATACAATGCATTATTTTCTTTTATTTAAATAATATGTGAATTAACTCATTTAAATTCATTATATTTTATATGCCGCTCTGCTACAGGTGTCGTTTTTTTCATGAACTGCTTATTTATCTATTATGCTGACTTGAATAGTTACAAATTCCTCTGAACATGGTGTAGAGCCAGGGGTTTTCAAGCTTTATATGTGCATACATAATACTACCACCCACTACTAATGATAATAAGAATGTCAAGCTGTAGCAACAATCATCTTTGTTTTTAACAATACATTTAAATAAATCATGAGGGAGAAACTTGAGGTTCTACATTAACAATTGTTCCCAAATCTGCACAGATTCCTTATATTTCTTTTTAAAAGTTTTTGTTTGTAAGTTGCTTGGGGTTATTAAATTATTATTAAATTTTCACCATATTCTATTGAAGGTAGTTAATAGTCCAGGGTGTATGATGCTCACCAAGAAGTCAAATGAATCGAGTTAGAATTCTGCGGCGCGTATCAACTTGTTACCTTTCAACATAAGTTATGCTTAGTGCTCCATCCGCTGACATAAATTATTTGTTATTATACACCCCATGAGAGTAAAAGTTCAACTGTGCTCTTCTAAAGATGGGGGAACATCGGTAACTGTTTTGACAATATATATTAAGTTGCGTGGTCTGAGTTTTATTTTGCCAACTGAGCTATCGCACTAACCTTCAAATCTATAATATAAGTTATATACGTATTTTGTTTTTTTAAATTGTTAATATTGTTTTTTCATCCACCTTAATTTTTTAGGTGAAGTGATTAAACCAAACTAAATTGCCACTAATTGCTATTGCGACAAATCCATCTTTTGTTTGCTTATATAATACCCAAATATGATTTGATTATTATTACTTTACATTATTCCAATATTTAATGTCACCATGGAACACTATGCTTTGAAAATCTTATCCACGTAAAAATAATTTTGTACAAATTAAATTAAATGCTTCTCTAAATTTAATATTTTTTAATCATATTGCTTCATTTTCACAGAGCATTGAAGGATATAGTGCAGCATATAAAGACAGTAAATCAGATGCCGAAAT
The DNA here is from genome assembly GCA_022606495.2 of Halesus radiatus. Lineage (NCBI taxonomy): Eukaryota > Metazoa > Arthropoda > Insecta > Trichoptera > Limnephilidae > Halesus > Halesus radiatus. Next base: position 4,241 of record JAHDVE020007785.1, read on the forward strand.
AATTCCAGTAAATAACACAGATAATAAAAAAACTGCCAATGTTATCAGCCAAATTCCTTTGACGACACCGAGTGAAACAGAAGATACAACTATCGCATTTCGTCAAACACATTTTGTCGGTACAACTCAATTTAATGACTTTGAAAAATCTACCCAAACATCAACCACCGCCGGCACCATCCATCCTCCTTTAATAGAAACGGAGACCATCAAAACTACAAATGAAGACTTTATTGATAGATCTTTATCAGAAAGTATTTATACAACAAGAACTCTAATCGAGAGGGTGGAAATTATGAACAAAACTATCTTAGAAAATGTACCTACATCAGAAACAAAGGAAACACCCACAAAATCTACCCAAACATCAACCACCGCCGGCACCACCCATCCTCCTTTCATAGAAACGGAGACCGTCAAAACTACAAATGAAGACTTTATTGATAGATCTTTATCAGAAAGTATTTATACAACAAGAACTCTAATCGAGAGGGTGGAAATTATGAACAAAACTATCTTCGAAAATGTACCTACATCAGAAACAAAGGAAACACCCACAAAATCTACCCAAACATCAACCACCGCCGGCACCACCCATCCTCCTTTCATGGAAACGGAGACCGTCAAAACTACAAATGAAGACTTTATTGATAGATCTTTATCAGAAAGTATTTATGCAACAAGAACTCCAATCGAAAGGGAGGAAATTATGAACAAAACTATCTTAGAAAATGTACCTACATCAGAAACAAAGGAAACACCCACAACCCACAAATCCATACATTCTGTCGGTACTGAAGAAATCTATTCTCACCCGGACAGCTCTACAACTAATTCCCCTAAAAAATATACTTCAAGTGTTAGTATCCTTCACAGCGAAACAACTGTTACAACAGAGCCCACCGACAAGGCTACCACAAGAACTGTTTTGGATCTTTTAAAGAATAACTATAAACCAATCACCCAAGACCCAGAAGATATATCTACACAGAATAGCTCAAATACAACCATAAGTTCAACTACGCAAGTAGTAACTACTGAATCTGTCATTCTAACTGAACGCAGTAATATTGTATCTTTTTCATCATATACCCAAAACAACAAACACACAACACTTCCTCCTAATACTTTATCTCAAAATGATACGGCTGAAAATGTTGAAAGTGTTTCCAGAACTTTTAATAATTATAATATTGAAATAACATCAAATAGATCAAATGCTTTAGACTCAACACTTTCTACCCCTTTGTCCACCGTAAAAGATACGACTCATAAAACTCTTGAAAATGTAGAAGTTAAGTCAACAGAAATGACAAAAAGTTACCAAGTTGCATCAACAACTCCCTATACAACTCCTAAAACAATAACGGAATCATTCCATTTGAAACTCTTAACAACTCCCTATACAACTCCTAAAACAATAACGGAATCATTCCATTTGAAACTCTTATCATGCCAAAACATTACAACGGAAGAAGAAAATGTTTGTGATACAAATACTTGTAAAAACATTGCCAGTAAATCCTTGAGTTTTATGAAGCATGATGAGAATATCTGTGAAGACTTCTATAGTTACGCTTGTGGCGGCATTTCTAAAGATTACTTGGCAGAAAGAGACCCATCCGCTGACTTCCTAAAGAGGTTAAAAGGTATGTTTCATTCTTCTTTTAAAAAGGTTAACTGGTAACAAACTCACAGCTTAGCATACGTATCCGTGCAAAAATCCTCAATCTCAATCTTCCAACAAACAAAGACTTTGACTTTGCACTTTTCGTTGTATGCGCAATATGCATATTATGGTGGCAACTGACTTGAGTATTCGCTCATTGTGAACTTGTTTCAACAAGAACATGAGCCTCTCACGGGCAATCGGCGAGGGTGCTCTGATCTGAAGTTGGTTTTTTAGTGAATCCCTTTGTAATTTTTGCCATTCGGTACAATATGAGCACTGCGGTATCGAATATTCGCACGAAAATTCGGGCACCATGAACATTTCTCGAGATGAATGAATATTCGGACGAATGTTCACAACGAGCGAATGCTTAAGGCACTCGCCACGTTTATAATAAAAACCTGTTATTTTTATAGACTGCTAATGATTTTTGAAATGTTGTATTTCCAGACACTATAGAAAACACAGGGAAAGACAGCTCCAAACATGCGGTTGCATTTAAGAATTACTTCACTTCATGTATGAATTACGATTACAGCAAGGTTAAAGCATTAGACCCTGGTAAGTATGGCAACTATACCGAGGCCATCGAAAGCCTGCAGGTGATGAAATTAGGAACCACAGTTCCCAAATTATTGACTAAATAATAATATGAATTAAATGTTCATTGGTGTCTGTTGTTCCCTATTTCACCATCACCAAACTCGATGGATACTTATTATGTTTTTATTAGATAATATTACTATGCATGCATTTTCCTTTTTCCTGCATTATAAATTTTCTATCATATTCTTAATGAAATGATAATATTTAATATCACTGACCCCGCACAAATTCTTCAAAGTGAAACCACAAATGAATGTGTAATATTGTATTTCAACAAATGCAATTTTCTTAGGAATTTCTACAACACAGTAGTAAGATTTTTTTACTGTACTTTGACAGTGGTTTCAGTTTCCATTCCTGACCATGATGAATAAATATATTTCATGCAAAAAATATTTCATATTTTTTTTATTTATTTATTAATTTGTATTTTTTTTTCTTTACAGCTCAAGAAGCTTTAAGTGATGTTGGATTCTTTTGTGACAAAAATACGGAGTTCCCCCCACTCACCAACTTGCTGACCAAATTGCTGAAGAAAAACTTCCCAGTTCTTTTTGATGTGAGACTAGACGTAGACCCAAAAACAAAGAACCTAAGTCTCGTCATATTGCCAGTCTTTCCCGACATGAAATACGAGAGTCTCACGAGAAATAATGAAAATGAGAAATTCATCATTGATAAAACAAAGCTCGGAAAGGGAGATCTTAACCTTACCGAAGCATATATGACGCACAATAATGATCAGATAGAAATTGCTCAATTTGTGCTAGAGGTCAGACAAGCTTTAGAGAGTTTCAAGGTTTTTGATGGAAAATTGGGAAATAATCTTTTATCAGATGTTCTAATATTTTTAGAGTTAACCATTTTAAATGCTCAGACACAAGTAAGTTATGTTTTATTATTCAAATTTCGTTTTTTTTTCCTATTAAATAACTCTACATATAATATTTTACTCGATCGGTTCAAATTTATAACGTCGACAGCAAACCATCCCTAAAGTATGTGAATACATTAGTAGAATTAAATGAGTTGTTTTTAATGTAAGGTTTGCCCTTTAACAAATGCAATTCACCGCATCTCAAATGCCTTACATTTGCGTAAAATCGCCACCAGTTTTTGTGTATTCTGTAAAGTGGCGAATGACAAATCAGTGATTGTTTGCCGTCAACAATATGTAGTTATAATTCTATTCTGTATACATATTCAACTTTTTCCAAAGTGTATTCTCTCCTACTTGCTTTCTCCCATCAATACGACCATCTGTTTATATATATTCTATATGTGTAAATGACAACCTTTTCCCGTAAAGATATGAGTGTAATTGTTATCTAACTCATTAAAATTTCACTGCAACCATTTGCAAATAAAATGATTATTTTTAAAGTCATTCAACACTTTTTTGTATTCTTTTATCTACTTTAGTGGCATGAATAAATTAATTAACTTAATTATATGTGCATGTATTGAAATGAATCCGTGTTCTTTTTTCAGTTCCTGCCAACTGCCATTAAAAGGAGGAAAGAATTTCAATACAAAATTTTTACATCTAAATCCCTTCCAAATCTGCAAAAAAACCTCAATCTGGTAAAACCTTCAATCATACCTAAGTATCTCATTAAGTATTGTATTGCCTGCCGTTAGTTACCTGATTAGGCGCACTCTCCTATTTCCAATTAAATCGATGTTTTGAAAATTTGTAAAGAAAAAAAATTCTCTTTCTTTCACCAGTCTTCTGGCAATTTTTAACCTTTTCAACACTGGCCTTTTTAATGCAATATATCCCATCACACAACATGTTTTGGTACAATATATGTGTTTTTGTGATACTTCATGGATTACATGTACGACATTTGCATGCACAGATAGCCGCCGATGTATAAAATATGCGACAGCCACATGGATAAGGTTACAAAGGAAGTTATAAGTGTATTGGTGTGATTTAAGGATAATACAATCTTATTTAGTGCAAATTTTCAACAAAGTTATTAATTTTATTGAAAATTGCAGAGTGAATTTAATCAATTGCCAGGTGACCACAATTTATTGTATAGGTACATACCTAATATAATAAATGTGGTTAACAACAAACCCAGTTACATGTGGTTTAGGTTTTGATAAATTCTAAGTAGGTATCTACTTTGCATTGTAGGTTATCACTATATTAGGTAGGTACCTACTTATCTACAAACCGTGCCTAAAATTGTGGCACAAAAAACTATTTGCTTTATAGATTTGTTTCTCTATGAAATTGATGTGATAAATTATAAATTTTGTATGTGAGATTTGTGACTTAAAGGTTTTATAGTTAAATATTGTTGTTAAGAGGATCGGCTGCGCTATCAGTTTCATACATAACTTAATTTTGGATTTGAGGCCAAAATACCCATCCAAACTGAATGATATATTTTTTTTATTAAAGGTTTAGTAAATATCTAGTATGCATAAGAAATATTTTATTTATTTTTGTTTTAAATAATGAAGTATATATAGGCCATGAAAAAAAAAATAATTTTCATAATTTTAGAGGCGACTCAGAAAATTATTTGCTGATTTATTGTATTTTTTTAAAAAATTGTCGTATTTGCTATATAAATATGATTACATAAATAAAAATATAAAAACAAAACATTTAAAAAAAAACCTTTTTCGGGTCAATATTTTAAATTTTGTACCGCAAATTTTTGTTCCAACGTAAATCGGTCATTTTTAATTTAATTTATAGTTCACCATAATTCTTCTTTTAATATTAAAAAAAATAAATTATTTTATATTTCATTATATTTTCAAATTAGACGGGGTAAAACTCTTTTTTTTTTAGATCACCGTTAGCCCCCAAATTATTGTTAAAGGTGATCAATTCATTTAATGGCCTATATTTCATAATGTAAAAAAAAGAAAAAAAATTACTTCTAATCCGTACTAGATATTTACTCTACTTTTTGATGAAAAAAAAGATCATTAGGTTTAGGTGAGTATTTTGGCCTCAAATCCAAAATTAAGTTTTGTATGAAACAGGCCGCGCAACCGTTCCTCTTAACTCTGCTCTTTGAAATTTACTAAGAAATATTGTTGGGATAAAAGTATTGTTAGGATATTATTAAGAATACTTTATTTCAGGTGAACTGGGAAGAATTGCTCACCGAACTTGTCGGTCCCTTACCAAAAGACATCCATGTTCAAGTTTATTTTATGTCATATTTATCTCAAGTACTGAATACTTTAAAGGCTGCAGATGAAAGGTAAATTTTGAAACCTATGCCTTTCTTTTCATAATCGTTTTTTTATTATAATTCTTGGGGTTTCAAAAATCCTGCAGATGAAGCCTACTGCTGATGCCCTGGTGGAGGAACCTCTCCCACTTTCTCATTAACGACGCATGTTATAGAAAGAGGGGTCACAACTTACAGCAGAACAGAGCTCTCAGCCACAAGTCCATACAGCCTTCTTTCTTTCATCACAAGCTGATGTTTTTGAGGACATGCATTCATATTTATTTTGTTTTTCCATTTTATTTTTATTATATCTAATTACCGCACAAGAGTTCCAACTGTTCAGAGTCAGTGGGACTATGGCATCGCCAATTGCGGTATGTTGTGAAGGGGTTTGGGTCTGGAAGGATATGGAGAAGAGGAGGGGGGGAAGTATCTGACTGTTTATATCTGGCCATCAAAGTTAAGCCATTTCAAGCAACACTTCGATTCTGAATGGTGGTCTATCACCCGGCCGATACTGACAGTATCTACCGCTCTGTTTATTTATTGTCATTATCTTCCAAATCATTCACAATTTCTATAATCTATTTCTCCATCTTTTAGAGAAATGCATAACAGCATTTTGGCCTTGTACACACATCATCTGTACAAACAGTATTCATTGGACCAAAAGAAAATTGGTGAGAGAACCTCGTATTGCCTCAAAATGTCGAGCAAACAAATGCAAGATGTCAGTTCTGCCCTGTACCTTGAATCTTTCCAGAAAAACAAAATCACTAGTATGTACAAACATGCTGAAGATATATTTGAACGACTTGTTAACACATTGTATTCGGAGTTTAATAAGGACTGGTTAAGTGACATTAATAATGAACAATTAGCAAAAGCAACTATTGGGAATTTGACACTGCTCAGTGTCGCAGATCATTTGCCTTGGAAAAATCCACAGGACTTAATTAATAGACTTGAGAAGGTTTGTAACATTAATTACTCACTTTCATAATACCAGTCAGTTTTATGTTATTTTCTACACACATATATGGTTAACTGTTGTGCTCTATTTCTAGAATAAAGTTGTTGTTGTTTTTCAGTATGATGTGAATATATCATGTTTTATAGTAAATACCAATGCATTACAACAAAGAAATCGAGAACTTCTTTACAAGCAGTTGGGCAATGATCCAATGATACCAGAAAATCTGTAAGTAACTTTTTTATTTACCATAGTCAATATTATATAATTTAATATATCTACTGAAGAAAACATAAAATCAGGTTTAATACAAGCTACATTTTTATTTAAGCTTTTTGCTTCTGACCAATAGCACCACTTTGGTCAGAAGATTATTAACGATTTTTTTTTTATTTCCTCAAATTTTGTAATGAGCCTACAAAACAAATAATGTTTCAATTAATTCAATTATTTATAGATGGACTATCCTGTATTCTCCATTTGAAACCAAACTTTCTATAATAAAGTCACTTAATGGAATTGGTAAGTGCTACCTCACATTGGTTGCTGGATCTTGTTTCTTTCGTATTAGTATTCAATTTTGGTACTCCTGTAATATTTTTTATCATGTCATCATTGGAAAAAGAAAAACATATCAATTTACTATTTAATTCATCCCGACTTGGTTGGCAACTTACAGTAGCTCAATACAAATGTTTTCGATGCGAGCTATGGCTTACCGAACACATACACTATACACACAAATTATAAATATGTTTTAATTAAAACAAAATAACTTAGTATACATCACTTTATTAATATACAATATTACTACATGTTTCGTGAGCGATGCTCACATCTTCAGGTATCAATGTATACTGAAGTTAACAATTAAAATATAGAACAGTTAGATTTAAGTGGGGAGGGGTGGTAGGGGAAAGACAAGTAATTAGTAAATTACAATCAAGAAATTACAATAATTAGGAAATTACAAAGATTTAAGTGGGAAGGGGTGGTAGGGGAAAGACAAATAATTAGGAAATTACAATCGTTAAAGGAAGGTGACAAAGGTATAATTAGGAAATTGTCAAGTTGTTGGAATGGTCATTAGAGTAGGAAGGCCTGTTAAGTGGTAAAATATTTAATATAGGGTTTCCAAAAAAGTTTTTTTGTTTGTTGATTATATCAATTTTAAAATTATCGCTTTTTCTAACATGTAGTAATATTGTATATTAATAAAGTGATGTATACAAAGTTATTTTGTTTTAATTAAAATACATAATGACATCACAAAGGGAAAACCTTCTAGAAGAAGAATTCTTCTTCGAAAAAAAAAAAAAAAAAGGAAAAAATAAATATGTTCCTTTGGACTTCAATTTTTCATTTAACTTAACTATTTCTGAGAGCAAAGATTTTCTAGTACGATCCAAGCAAAATCTAAGATTGTAACGCCCTTTCCGTGTTTCCTTAAAAAGCTACTGAAAATTATCCATGTATTAAAATGATTTTTTTTCCAATTTCAGTTGTACCATTGGGAGCATTATCGCACCATTTGGACAATCCTGCTTATCCAAAATATGTTTCTATGGCTGATTTGGGATTCAATATAGCAAAACAGATTAACTTGTATTTGGAATTATCTACTGTGAGAATCTTAAAAAAAAATGACGGTGCCCAACCCGCAGACCAATTCATACAAATAAAACCACCAAACGATGAAACTCCTATGTTCATTGAAGTAAGTTTGCCAATTTTTATTGTACATTGAAATTCTCCTATGAAGTTTTCTTTTTAAGTATGGGATATTTATTATAAATGGGATAAATTGGGCCATTTTTCAAATTCACTCTTCAAGGGACCGAAAAAACCAAACTTCTTAAGTGGGAACTCCTTAAGCGAGTTTCACTGTATAATATATGTATAATTAAATCATTGTAAAGGGGATTATTGCATGTTAACATGGTAACAAATGAGCGGACAATCTAAAGAGCACTTCCAATTTCAAATGGCTGACAGTAAAAAAAAAATGGTTGAACTGGAGATATTATTTGAGGAAAACCTTTTCAGATCTATTCATTTAACATATCTAGTTAGCCTTTCTAGCAATATTGCAGTTCTAAATGGTGGTATTTAACTGGGAAGATTTTTGGGTATATTCCACTATTTATTTGTCAAACTTGTGTTTTTTTTTAGTTAAACCCAAGTGATCTATCCACTGAAATAATAACCGATGTGGCGGGGGCTAAATTGGCATATATAACATACAAAAACTATGGAAGTGAAATTTTATCAAACGATCTACCTGTTATTTGGGCTAACAAAACAACTGGACAGGTACGTCAATTTTAACAATTTAGGATAGTGAAAATGTTTAATACTAGAACACATAAATCATTTCTATTTTTAAAACATCTAATTCCTTGCATTTTTGACTAGCATTTATCTTTTCCTAGAAATATTTCATTACCATTAATTCAAAAACACTTTCAAAAGACATTTAAGAGTGGGTTTCTGGAAAACTGAAATTTTGAATGACGGTTGTCCGGTAATCCTCAGAGACCAGCTAATTGAAAGCATTGCGTGTTACATATTGTTAAAAATGTATTCTTAACTAACTAACTAACCATCACGCCGTTTCTTCGCATGGGTAGGCGGAGAGGACGGACCGCCAAACAACTCGATCTTGGCATACACTTCTTGCTTCATTCACTTTCATACAACGTCTCATACATTCTCTTCTGTTATTCCGACTTCTGACATGGCCCGACTCAAGTATTTGATTCACTTGATCGTGCCACGTCTTCCTTGGACGTCCCCGGCTTCTTCTTCCATTCACATTCGCGTCATATATTCTCCTTACACTCCTTTCTTCATTCATTCGCTCTACATGCCCAAACCATCTAAGCGTCCCTTTCTTAATCTTGCTCACTACGCTTACATCAGCCTTGCATTCTTTACGAATCTCAACATTTTTCACACGATCATACATTGTTTTACCACACATTCGTCTCAGAGATCTCATTTCTACAGCATTCAGTCTACTTTCATCCTTCCTCCGTCAGTTCCATGCCTCACTCCCATACATCAGAGTTGGTATCAGCACTCCATTGTGGACGGCTAGCTTTGCTTCTTTGGACAACTTTTTGTTTGCGCCAACCGCGTTCAGTCCTCCGTTAATGGAGTTTCCTGCATTCACCCTTCTTTCAATTTAGACTTACTTTCATTCATCATTAGCTCATTCTTCATACATACTTCGTTCATCCTAGATACGAGGGACTGTAGATTTTCCACACTGTTAGCAATCAGCACTGCATCATCAGCATACAACAGGCAACATACTTGCAGACTACTCATTTTTGCGCCCAAGCCCACCTCTTTCAATTCTTGCATACAATTATCCATGTATAGATTGAATATCCACGGTGACATTACGCAGCCTTGCTTAACACCTTTTGTGATGTCAAACCACCCCGTAAAATCACCGTTTGCCCTAACACATGCAGTGCTTCCCTCGTACAGAGATTCGATTGCCTGTATAAGATTTGTATTCACTCCATACTTGGACAACACCTTCCATAACTTTTTTCTGTCAACTCGGTCGTATGCTTTTTGTAGATCTACAAAAGCACAGAAAAGTTTTTGATTTTTTGCCAGAACTTCTCTGTATAATCATTGTTTCACCCTAAACAAGCATTTTCAGTACTATTATTGAACAACATAATTTCCTTGTAAGTATTTCTGTCCGTTCGGCCGTACGATTGTGAACTTTTCAAAATTGCAACCGATGTCTTGAGGAAATTATCAAATTAAAAAAGAATTTTTCAAATCCAAAAAAGCGATTAAGTGCCTCCCTAGAATATATTTTAGCAGACAATTATTTTAATTCTATATTTGAAATATGCATAGATAACACGAGTCATGGAGTTGCAAAAACCGGTTAGGAAATTTCCAAAATTTCAATGTAGTCGCGAAAACTATTTGAAACACCTTCATTATAATAAGAATTTTCATTTTATGCCAAATATCTAAATAATATTACATTGTTCTTTTAATATTTAGCGACAAATATTAATATTCTATTTTTGATCATTGAAGATAATATTAACAACTCTTAGAATGCAACGTGAAACTGAAAAGACACAGTAAAGAAAAAAAGATAGCGGCAGCAGCTGGTACTCGAACCCAGGACCTCATGGTCTACCTGAGACCCTGCGCTCTAATCCACTGAGCTACGGCTACCCCAATCCGCCCCGTCATCTATCGGTATCATACTTCGATTTCTTACGAACTGTTAATATCATCTTCAATTAATTCCCATTTATTTTGTCTGCTACCTTTTTATGACAAGATTCTCAACCAGAATTTATTTGTAATCATTAAATAGTGTCCAATGTCCGAAACACTAACTAATGATTACAAATGAATTCAGGTTTTCTAACATTTTTTAACAAAAAAAAATTTGTGTCTCTTCGGTTTCATGTTTCATTTTGAGAGTTGTTAATATTATCTTCAGTAATTATAAATATATTACAATGAGGTTTATAAGTTACAATAAGTTATTTAAAAAAAAAAAAATGTGTATACTATATTTACTTACATTGTGTAATGCTTTTTGAGAATGTATCAAAACCAGTAAAAAAAATTCATTGTGGGCTTTGCAATTCCACAACTCATATATAGCTTTTTTGCAGGTCATTTTTAAAAGTGAAACTTTTCACAGTTTACAACTAGTCCTACATAACGAATCAATAGAAACAATTCCTGGAATTTATTTTATCTAATGTTTTCTTTCAGTTGTATTTCCTACTTCTGGCTCAGCAGTTCTGCACAAAGAGGTCCGTATCGGACGACCTCTTGGGACTCTTTGAAGGTGCTCAGCTTCCCCCTATGATCGTCATAAACAGTATTGCCGTCAATACGGATGAGTTCTATGACCTCAATGGCTGCAATGGAGAGGCCACCATGACCGCCGCCATCAAGGTCTTGTTGCCGTCTGTTGCCAGCACAACTGAGATGGACCCCATGGATTTCTCTGACAGATAAATCATCTAGGGTTTATTATGTAGATTAGAGCTCATGAATTACAATCAAAATCTTGTATTATCAGAACTTAAAAACTTACAGAGAAACTATCTTATGAAGTTTTATCAAAGACCGGAAAAACAAAACTTTTTAAGCATGAAAGCTTCTTATGTGAGAACCTTAAAAGAGGATTTCACTGCATATGAATAGAACCTGGATTTGGGCATAGAACCTTGCATATGTGTATTATGTAGAGCCCAAATATGAGGGAATTTGTGTTCTAATACAGTATTAATATCTGGGCTCATGATTTTCTCGTGAGACCTCTGCTCTATGACTATATTTTTAAGTATGAGGTATCTAGTATACCTGCTCGTATTATTTAGTTTTGTGCATTTAGTAAGCACTACAATGTGGATGGAAAATCATTTATATATTTTTTATTTTCAAAAGATAATATTTTGGACATTCTACAAAATTGTGTTATACGCGCTTTGATATTAAAGTGGATATTACTTTCCTACGTGTGTATTTGTTCTCATATAATATTTAAAAAATTTATTTTAAGCTATTGAACTTTTTTTTGCTATCTCAATTGCCTGACGTGAAAATAATTCTGTTAATAATTTTAACCTTTTTAGAAAAAAATAAAATTAACATGCCTTTTGTCATCCTTTGAACACCGAAAGGATAGATTAAAAAAAATTGTCTTTTCCGTAATAAAAAATTTCCATCATAACAAGTTTATGTTCTGGAAAATTGCGAAAATCTGACAAAATCTCTCAAATTAATATCAAATCTCGCCCTGATGCCTCCATGGCAAAGCGGTAGGTTCCTTGTCTCTATATCCAGAGGTTACGGGTTCAAACCCTGCTTGGGCAATAATAAAAACATAAAAAATACATTATTTCACATAAAACTTTTATTATTGTAAGTATAGTATTTTTTCACCACGTTCCAGAGTGGTAAATACTCTCAGTATCGCCCTGGTGCGAGACCACCATTCAGAATCGGAAAGTTGCTTGATATAGCATTAGCCGTATTTAGAGATGAGAGATGATATGAATAGCCAGGTACTAACCTTCTTCTTCTCATCTCCTTCCCCTCCTCACTTCATTAAGCCTCAAAATATACTCTTTATATTATTATGGATGAGTCCCACTGGTTCTGGGCAGTTGAATCTCTCACATAAAAAATACATATGTTGCTACTTTATAGTAGGTACATATCACTATGAGAAATATATGTTGGTACTTTGTAGTAGGCAAATGACACTATGAGAGATATATGTTGCTACTTTGTAGTAGGTACATGGCACTATGAGAAACATATGTTGCTACTTTGTAGTAGGTACATGGCACTATGAGATCGCCAAAATATCGTTCCCCGCCACTGTACAAAATGTATATTTAGCTAGCGTAAATCTCGGATTGTATCGAAAAAACATTTTTATTTCAGTCCATTTTCTCATAAGTCTCCAAAGTACGCCGCAAAGCTTGGCAATTTCAAATAAAAATATTATTTTCTCCTCCTAATTTAGATTAATCGTCCCTTTTTGCTTTTGTTCAATTGTGTTTATTTTTTAATCGAAATATTTAAGTCCCTAAAACTTTTTAGAGCTCACGCACGGTGCCTATTCGCCATATTCGGCCTATTGGGTAAAGCGGCCCTGTCCGTAAACTGGGCTGGAATGAACCAAACGTTTGGTGCCCGAATTCGAAGTCATTTTTAAGCAGAGTTTTCCAAACTTATGTGGCTCACCGGCCCCTTTAAAAATATATGTTTTCTTCACCCCCCAACCCCAACAAAACTTGATAGTTTTTTTTTAAATTATAATGACGTCCGCAATGTTATTGTTAGCAGAGAACAATACAATTGAAAATTTACAAATATTATAGGGTATTATAAAGACCACCCTTATATCCCCCATAAACACGCTAACAAAATAATTTTTTAAGTCTTTTGCAGTCCCTAATATCCAAAATATTCATGGTAATAATATTTTAATAAAACATTTTGTAAAATCAAAGAAACCTAATTTTCACAAGACCTAACCTGAATGACATTATGAACATACCCAAATTTAAAACAAATTTTGGACAAAGCAACTAAAAAAAACGAAAAATGATAATGATTTCAAAAACCAATTCAAAACCTGGCTCAAAGAAATCAAAGAAGAGGAGTTATCCAGCATTTTGAAAAAAAAAACACGTGCAAGCTTAAAATAATCACTTCTTAAATAAAACCTAGTCTGCCTCAGCACAGGAACCCCCAGTGAGGAAGACTATGAAAAACATCCTGAATTATCTTATTAGTCTTGTAATTTGTTATTATGTAGATAGAAAAAAAAATGTATCGAAATCGTTTTCTTTTTTTAATGACTTTGTTAACCCACAGATATCGCTTTATGTGTTTCGAAAGTTTCCTTTCAAAAGAATTCATATCGAATCATATATAGACAGTCTGCCTGTAAGAAGGAGATAGCGCGATAAGGCATATTACCTCAACATCAATCACGATAATGCTTTTGACTGCGATAATCTCAAATCAGATCGATATCGCAACATATTAACGGTTTCTAGATATGACTCTTCCGTCGATACATGCCTGTAGAGTTGGAACGTTCTCTGCTGGCTTTTTATTATGCGATATTGACGTATGCCACCTTTTGTTGTTATTTTTGTCCACTTACTGTAAGCTATATGAACCTGGACAAACGTAAATAATGCAAGTTTTAAAAAACCACTTGTCGCAAGAACTTTTCACAACTAGCATAAAACAAATGCTTGCGACGGATGACGGAAGCACAGTGGTGGAGTGGAGGTAATTTTGGCTCGGTTTGCCTGTAGGACTGAGCGGCGCCTGGCAAGACAACGATACAACTTTCATGAGAGTGATCGGCAGCTAAGGAGTTAAGTGAAAAAATGTAAAAGAAAACTTTCTTTTCTGATCAATTTTTTCAGCGCCTTCTTATTATGATGTCGCCCACTTTTGCATTCACTCTTTAAAAGTAACATCGGTCTAACAATCACTTCCCAAGAATATATTATGCTTTCAAATAGTAGGTCAATGTGTGAATCCTCGAGACGAGTGGTCGCTCACCTCCGTGAGATGGAGATAAGACATACCGGACCTTCATCCTGCCCGTCTTCCGACGTCATCAGCATCCAGCCTGCAGCCACCATGCTCCTAACTATTGGTCTTATCGTAAGTGTAGCCCCGGAGGCTCACCGCAGCTAATCGCCCAAACGTCTTCAATGGAAATACATAATTAATTTGTATGGTGGCTCCGTAGGTAACAGAAATAAAATGGATGAGCTATGAACCATTATTAGTATGAAACCACCTTTACAAAAGTATATCCAACATCGTTCATGCATACTACTGCAAATCTACGCACAGCCGCAGCCCATTTGTTTCTACCTACACATAAGGATGAACGAAGTAAGGAGAATTTATGATGCGAATATGAATGGTCGAAGAAGTCGGGGATTCCCGAGGAAGACACGGCACAATGTTAACCAAATACTTGAGTCTATATGACACGATGTATGAATGTGAATGAAGCGAAGAGTGTGGGCCAAGACTGAGTTGTTTTGCGGTCCGTCCTCTGCCTACCACTGCGGGAGAAACGGCGTGATGGTTAGTTAGTTAGCTTACACACTAAAAGCATAACTTTCGTTGGCTCTGCCGCTTTGATAGTCAACACTGTTTGGTCATAGTTCGGTGACAGTCGGCACGCTTCCATCCCATATTTCCCTTTGTTTCTATTATCTATGGATGGCTCGGTAGTTGGAGTGTTAAAAAAAATTAACAACAATTGGTTAATGTTAAAAAGCGAGTAAGTATTTAACAACTAAATTCCGTCTAAAAGGATGTTGGGTCAATTTCCTAAGTAGGTATTGTCACATTTCCCATCAAATTATTGTCACACTGACCGCTTGGCCCGGACTATAAATAAACTGCTTAATAAATGTCACAACATTGGCCACTCGGCTTTATTTACAACAATGAACCTTCGTTTAAAACGATCCGAGACCGCGCCTGTGCCGGGCACCTCCTTGCAACGTATTCCAACGTACAGGGTTGTTACAAAGGTGCCCAAAACCGTTCCTTAAGTCGTTCTTACACCATACTTTTTTTTCATCCAGATGATTATGGATTGTCTTTTTCTATGGCAAATTCTGTAGAAAATTCCATAGAAAAAGACAACCCATGTGGAATCTGGACGAAAAGAAGTATCGTGTATGAACGTCTTTATGTGCCCCGGACACGTACAACAATAACAAGTGTGAGAAGCAGTCTCAGTCTCAGATAAGCGCCAGGCAGAGGTAATTAAGCCTTCCTTAACCTTTCCATCTTCCAAAAATATATTTGTTGTTCACTCCTTTAAAGTGGCGGTTTTCCCTGTTCGTTTGTGCTGTGAACTCCCATAAAAAAGTTAAGAAAGTAAAACAAACACGTATCATAGTTTAGCCAAACTGTAAACAGCGTGCCATTCAAAGTGCTAAAAAATCCACATGTATAGTTAATACTTCCCGAGAGCTAGTACGAAATAAATTCCATACGAACGATATGAATTCAGCGTCTATGGGGCTTTCTGCCCTAAGAAATAGTTCATACATTGCCATTCTCGAAGTGCTCGCCGAGAAAACGTGCCCAGCGTGTAATCTTTCGGAATCAACAACTCGACCGTGTGTGCAGCTATATGAAGATTTGTTAACAGCAAATTTCTACGAAATCACTGACGTAAGAATTAATAGACTTTCCCTAACGTACCATCTCGATGGCTAGAGGCAAAGGTCACGTGACACCCATTTTGTCACCAGCTTTGATTCACTACCGCCCATGTTTGCTTTCCGTGAATTTAACTGCGGAAAGCATATTACAAAACATTTATAAAAAGAGTCAAACTAAATACTTTAACAATATATTCCGTTTTGTAAACAAGCCAAACCTTTTTACTTAGTTGCTGTTTTACTTAAATTGGTGGCACGCCTACCTCACCCCCTGCCCTCTTATTTTGGTTTCCCCCCAGTATTTTGCAAGAATCTACAGATTTTTTCCTGTTATTGTAGTGTTTTGAGAGGAACGGCTGCGCGGCCTGTTTCATACATAGCGGAGGATACTCTCAGTATGGCTCAGGAATGGCTTTTAGCCGTGTTTGGGGACCAGATCTGAATAGCCTGGTATTTCCACACCTTCCCAATACCTTCAGCCTCACAACATTCTCCAATTGGGGATGCCATAGTCTCACTGGCTTAAGACGGTTGGGAGCAGTTGGGACTCTTGTGCGGTATTCATGTAAAAAAAAAAAAAAATACAAAACTTAATTTTGGATTTGAGGCCAAAATACTCACCTAAACCTAATGTTTTTTTTTTTTCATCAACATTTATAGTAAATATCTAGTACGGATTAGAAGTAATTTATTTATTTTTGTTTTACATTATGAAATTAAAGGCCATTAAAGGAAAATATTTTACGTGATTTTAGAGGTACCTTTAACAATTATTTGGGGCTAACAGTGATCTAAAAAAAGTTTTACCCCGTCTACTTTATTTTAATTTTAATTAAAAAAAATAATTGAATAAGCAAATTAAATCAAATTTAATTATAATTAAATTTGATTTAATTTGCGTAAATTGGGCGTTTTTAATTTAATTTAAAATCCGTCATAATATTTATTATATTTTCAAAGTAAATGGGATAAAACTTTTTTTTTTAAATCACCGTTAGCCCCCAAATAATTGTTAAAGATGCCTCTAATATCGCGAAAAATCAATTCCTTTAATGGCCTATATTTCATAATGTAAAACAAAACAAAAAATTATTTCTAATCCGTATTAGATATTTACTATACTTTTTGGTGAATGTTTAGGTGAGAAATCCAAAATTAAGTTTTGTATGAAACAGGCCG
Organism: Halesus radiatus; assembly: GCA_022606495.2. NCBI lineage: Eukaryota > Metazoa > Arthropoda > Insecta > Trichoptera > Limnephilidae > Halesus > Halesus radiatus. Next base: position 21,623 of record JAHDVE020007785.1, read on the forward strand.
CGCAGTTGGTCCTCTTAACGGGGAGAGGGACGTCGGAGAGTTATTATTTATTCATTCAAAATAATGATAATATTATTGTGCAATACGATAAACATGGTGTTTTTAAAGAGAAAATTTTTTATTACGTTTAATTTTTATTTGCATGGGCTTAGCATTTATCAAAATATAATCAGAAATATTATACATTTCTGACCGTTCTACGCATGTTTTACAAAAACATTTAAAAAGTTGAATATCCTCAAAAAATGCTGTGAAGGTTTTTCCGTAACTTGTCGATAAGATAAATTTTAAAAAAGAACAGTGTGTGGTTTAATTTTTTTATGAACACTGCGTAACTTTAATATATAATTTTTTGTAATGGGGATTACAAATCTTTGGTTATGTTTGTTTACAAAAACGCAACGATGAAGGATTAAAAAAACTTTTTCTCCACTGTAAAAATCATATTCGTATTTTAAATATTTTGTGAAACATACAATCGGACGGTCGGAAAAAAAGTAATATTTTTGATTAGATTTTGATAAATACTAAGCCTATGTAAATTTATGAAATATGTTTCTATTTAAAAACATTATGTTTATCGTATGGCGTAATAATACTATCATTATTTTGAATTAATAAATAATAACTCTCCGACGTCCCTCTCGCCCTTAATCCGATGTATAATCGGGGCTATTTGTTATATTTTTTTGGGCTGAAATCTTACTAAAGCTGTGCGTAAAAATAAAATACCGAGCTTAAATAGGCGCAATATCTATCGACAGGCGGTAGGGACTATCAAATTGAAATTTGTCATATTTTTCTAACATGTTGAAAGTCAAAAACATGCGACAAGATATTTTTTTATGGTGAAATTCAAGAAACAAAGGATAGATGATTTGATAATTAATACATAATGGGTACCTATTATTTATTTCCTGTATTATGAGAAATGAATTGTGTCAATAATATTATAAATTTCGTTAGACTTTCTATAAATATCGGTAGATCGATAGATTTTACCTAAAATGGCATCACTAGTATTTATCCGACGTCCCAACCCCGAACCGAATTCAGGTTGAGACATCGGCCGATCGTGTAGTTGGGGCATAAGACAGCCGTCATCGGGAATCTATCAACGTTGGCCGGCATGATGTCAAGAACATCATTTTCACAAACAAAAAATGAACATACCGTTTTGGCGGTAAATTAAAAACGGAATATTTTTAGCAAATAGAAAATTTATTCGTCAACATAAAAATAATGCTCTCATTACAGCTTTTTTTTTTCATCCATAAAAAATATATTATTGGTGTACATTGTTACTGAAGAGAGTGGCGAGGGAAAGAGATGGGGAAGAGAAAGTTTGGGAAGTAACTGGCTATTCAGATCTGGTTATCAAACATTGCTAAAGCCATTTCAAGCAACGTCTTGATTCCGAATGGTGGTTTTTCACTAATTGGTTGAAAGGCTTTAGCCGTGTTTGGTAACCAGATATGAATAGCCAGGCACTTCCTTCCCCTCCATACTTCCTTCGTCCTCACAACATTCCCCCAATTGGGTATGCCACAGTCCCACTGGCTCTGGGCAGTTGGGACTCTTGTGCGGCATTTAGATACAAATTTAGACAAATTTTCATAACTTTCAGCCTGGGCTACACATTAGACCACCTCTACGGTCACTTACAATAGAATACATTTTCATCATAACACACTTACAATAGAATACATTTTCATCATAACACACTGTAATCATTAGGTAGGTACCTACGAGTACCGCCTACCTAGAATAATATTTTCAGAAAAAGAACAATTTAAAAAAAACTATATATATTTTTATTTCGGTGTGTAATATTTAAATTTCCCTGAACTGATGGAAATGTATGAATTTGTACAGTTTCTATACAGACGTGCTGGGAGGAGTGGTGTATTTTTATCGATTGTACCAGCGGAGAGGAAATAGTGCTGATGGCGCGGGTTGTGTTTGGTTAGGAGGGTATTCCCGGGAAGTGGCGGGAAGTGGAGGCCGCCCGGCACAGCAGCACAGAGAATAGAACAGAAAGTTCTGTTATTCTAAATTTGAAAATATTTTATGTGATTAGTCAAATACCATTTGGATTGGTTAAACATGATTCTTCCAACTTCTGTTCCAATTAGAACATTTAAAAAAAATCGATAGTGAATTTGTACCTACATACGTACATGTAATATCGTTTATTGGAATCTTGTTGCATCTGATGTTAGTTAATACGTAAGTTACTTGTAATGAGTTATCGTAAATCGGACAAATTAATGTTTTTTGTTGTAGGCTATCATGGATGTCACGTTCCAGTCAGTTTTCACAAATCCCTTTTCGAAAAGTTTATTCATAAAATTTGAAAAGAGTTGACGCAAAATAAGATTACTTTTTTTGTCAGTCAAATGGATATTTTAACGGCGTAAATTGTATTGGTAGCCGGATTTACCTAGAAATTCCACACGTAAATATTGGCCAAGTTTTTAACACTTTTAGTTTTTATTTTTTGATTTTCTGCATCACATTTGAAATTCCATGACTAATTTATGTTGCTTCAGACAACACACAAATAGATTTTCCGCTTTATGTACAAGATGCTGAATAGTGCCTACATTGAATTGAAGTGAAAAAATTGAGTAATTCTGTAATTTAAATATGTATGTATTATTTTATTATTAGAATGCAGGCTATATATGCGTACGTGAGCCGGGCGGGTGCGTCTTGTCAGGGCGGCGGTAGGGCGGGGGCGGGGGGAGGGGTGGGCGGAGAATAGCCCGACTCAGCAGAATAAGGCCGCCCCCGCCCTGAGACCGCCCAGTCCACCCTCCACACCCCCCCTTACCCCCTCGCCAGCCCCGCGCTCGAACCTTCACTGGGTGGGTACACATTTACGTTAACAAATATTTCATCTGATCGACTGTGCACATTAATCGCTAAACGCAATGGTTCAATTAATACAAACATTTATAACGTAGGTCTGTCCATTGCAAAGGATATTGACACATTATTATACTAATGATAAATTAACCGATTAAGGTGAAAATGTGAAATACAAATCTATTTATATGACCCACTACAAGCTGTGTCGTCAGTAGTTATGGCTTTTTCGTTATTGCCACCATGATCTCGTAATACCGAACTAACTGTAAAAAACATGTCTTCAATCAGAAATAAGGTTTCGAAAAAATGTTTTCAACCTCTAATGAAGGCGGGTAATAACTGCCGGCTCATCTATAATCCATAAGCAATCCTAGTTTGATGTGAAAATTTGTAAAATCAATTGATTTCAAGTGCCTATTTTTTGGGCTAATATTTTGTTATCCTTATTTATTACAGTTTTCTTGATTTAAGGGTGTGAAAGTTTTAAAGGGGGAAAAAATCCTTTTTCTTTTTATTTTGTTACTGTAATTCCTGATTTTATAATTTGTAATTTATTCTTCACGGTTTTAGGCATAGATAATAAAAACAAGGAGATGTGCCATGGGCCATTATTAGCTTGAAACCGCGCACACAAACGTGTCGCCAACATCTTTCAACCATACTACTGCAAATAGCACCTACGAACAGCGGAGCTTTCGTTTCTACCTACACACCAAAGGCATAACTTTCAATAGCTCTACCGCTTTGATAGCTAGTACAGTTTGGTCGTAGCTCGACGACAGTTGGCACGCTCCCATGACATATCTCCCTTTGTTTCTATTATTTACTATATTATTAAAAATTACTTAATTATAATAATAGTGGTGATCTTTAAAAGAGGTTCGTGAGTTGTGGGTTTATTGTCAATGACACGAGTTTGAAGTTAAAATTGCGATATACAAACTTACTTGTGCAGTCGGGGGCTTTCTACTGTAAATTTTGGGGCTACTAGTACAAAAATAGTTCATCCTATAGTCGTAATTAAATTTCAACCAAATTAATTAGTAGATAATAATAATAATAATATTCTTTCGAAATATTTAATTATAAAATTTCAAAAATCTTTATTATGCAAATAAAAATGAAATAAATACAAAGGGTAGCTAAGAGGTGCATCCTATTTCTTACAGTTAATGCAGAAAATGCGTATATGTTTATATAAATAAATAAATGTTTATTTATAAAATACAGAAAAGTTTAATCTAAGTGCGTTCAATTTATGTGTTCAAAGTATTCGTTTAAGGGGAAATAACGTTTGTTCAGAAGGAATGTTTTTAGCGATTATTTAATTAGTAGTAGATCGTGTGTTTGTTTGATGTTACGTGGAAAGTTGTTTTATACTTTAATTGACATGTGCCCTTTCTGAAATATTGTTTTGTTGGCTTGTGGTATTAGTAGGTTTTTTGTAAATCTTATCGTATTTTTTATGTATTGAGGATTTAAAAAAAAAATTACTATCATATTTTTTTATTTTTTTTTATTTTACTTTTTTTTTAAAATTTATTTAATTTTACAAAAGAAAAAATAAATACTTTTTTGTAGTTTGTCTAACGGGAGCTTGTTATTTAAAACTTAAAATTGACAGACGAGGTTACAAAATATGTAAATATATATATTTGTGTCTATATAAAATAAAAAATAAAAAATAAAAAAATAAATATATTTCTACAAAAATACATTTAAAAAAAAAACACACACACAGACTGAAGCAGTAAATCATAAATAAAATAATATTTCCTTATTTCTAATACAAATAGCTTCTTTCAGCTAGCCAAGTTAGAATAAGCATTATCCTGTTATTAAGAGTTTCGGTTACGAAAATGTTTTTTTTTTATACCAATCCGTCACCAATAACACTTTCTCGGATGGAACAACTTTCTGTTCATTTGAGATAAGACAGTATTTAGAAATTTACTTTACTAACAATGCGAGGATATTTAGTGTGAACTATCTATTTTTTTTTAAATATGTGATTAGACCAAAGTTAAAGAGTTTACATCGTAGGACTGCTATTCGCACCATATCGCAGAAAATCCCACCCCTTAGTAAACTGTTGAGTAACTACTGGCCAAGTAACTTTAATCATAGGATTAAAATTGCTGTCAGAAGTAACATTTTCTTGACGATTGCGTTACTCAGCGGTGGTGAAACATTAAATATCTGCTACTCTACGAGTAGCGCTAGTCGACAGTTTACTCAAAGGTAGTGAAAAATCCCCTTATATCGATATCCCCCGAAGGAATTTAAATGATTTAGCTAGTTGCCCTTTTGACAAGAATGTTGTAGATATTTATTAAAGGGTTGGGGTGAAGTGTGTCAGGGGGTTGTGAAGTACCGGCGGGGAGGCTGGGGGAGGGAGGGGGAGATCACTAGGGCGGGGGGAGGGGGAGCTCCATTAATCAACTTATTACTAGAGGTGCTCTCGTGTTTTGCATTTTGGGTGTTCAAATGTGCGTTGAGATTGAAAAACTCCAGTGAAGTGCGAGTTTATTACTTTTTACATGTAAAAAAAATTATCGCGATGATAATAATCCATTACGGTTCTCACCAAATCATATACTCGTAAATGTATATTATAAAGGCAAACTAGTTAGCATGTCTAGAATCCATGTATAATCGCTGTACGCCGTAGGTCGTAGACCCTCTTTTTCATAATAATGCTCGAGTAGTTTTTGTAGCACCATTTTTGGAAAATTGACTCCAAGGGTGTTTTATGTGTGTCGGTCAGTTGTGAAATTAAATTAGAAAAGCATTTCCCATTTTAAACCAGCAAACGAAAAACGACATATTAGCAATTATCGCAGTTATCAAATGTAGTTTTACCCAAACTAATAATAATGGGTTCTGTAAATTCCTCGAAAGGAATCAGCATAATTTAAATCAGGCCATTGTAAGGGATGAGATGTTGTTTAAAAATACGAATTTGAGTTAACAGGGGAGTTGCCCAGGATTGGACATTGATGGGAAGACCCGATTACGGGCCGAGCGTTTCACGAGACTGGCGATTCGAATACAAGTGTTTCTAGTTTTCGATTTGAAACCATTCACTTAAGACGCAACTGAATTTTAAATTAACATGTCTAAGATCAATTTTAATGTGGATAAAGTGTTATCGAGAATTGAATTTTGATGGAGATAGCCCCTTTCGTATAATTTGTTAAAAAAATGTAAGTACCCATTATTTTATTTTCAGTGTATACATATATTTTATCTATGTTTAAATGGGGTAAATATGGTATGGTGGTATCGTGGGGTAACCGTGTTTATTTATTTTTTGGTAACTAGGTAGGTAGGTATTTACCCCTTTCAAATGTTTCGATAATTCGATTAACACGCAAAACCTTAGTAGGTACGTAAAAAGAAAAGCTAGGTTTATGCAAATATATATCCACAATTTAATTTTTCAACATTAAAATGTTTACCAAGACTTTTTTCTTTGAAGTATGAGCGGGATCCGCTATGTTTATGTTATATTCAGGAAATTTCTGGAAACAAATATTAATAGTTGATAGATTCTCTCAGTAATGCCCTGGTAAAAAAACCACTATTCTGAATCGAAATGTTGCTTAAAATAGCCTTAGCCGTATTTGGTGACGAGATCTCAATGACCTTCCTTTCCTCACTCCTTTCAGCCCCACAATATACCCCAACTGGGGATGCCACAGTCACTGACTCCGGACAGTTCGGAGCAATTGGGACTGTTGTGCGGAATCTACATTAAAAAAAGGATAATATTTTTTAGGTTATTCCATAATTTGAAATAATTTCTAGTGCCTCCCTTGGCAGGCGGAATCAATTATGTATGCTAAAGAGCCAGTGATAAGAAGTTTGAATCTATTAACCCGGGAGGAAGGGCGGAAGCTGAGGGCCTCTTTCAATACTTAGTACTTACTTTACGTCATTCGCCATCAATCAGCGAGATGCCTCCATAACGCTATTCCTAAACGCCCGTCATAGCGAGAGCCAAGTCATTATCTACATTCTGTAATGACGGAAATTGCGAGTATGACTCGGTTTTCCGTTAATATACTGAGAAGAGGTTGGGTAACATTTTAATATGCACATCTATCTAGACGTTAATGCCAAATAAGCGTTTTAAAAATACAAAAAACATTAATTTTCTTTGAACACATACTGTGTGTGTGTGTTTTTTATAGATAGATGAACATCCCCAGGCGACAAACAACCGAAAAAAATTGAAAACCTCCCCTACTATTATAAGCGTTGCTTATCCAATGATGGAGGACTTAGTGAAGGATTGATCCGCGACGCCTGTGGGAACCTGACGCATTTGTACACTCGGCTATTAACCGGTATTTAAGCATCACAATATTTAAGCAATCTCATCTTTACTGTAAATCAGAAACCTGTTTTTCCTGTTCGCCATAAAATTTGTCAACCTTTTTTCTCTGGGAAATTTCTAGGTAAACGCAACTTTTATTAGTTCACATCTTCGTTTCCATCATGCTACAATGCTTTGAACTATCCAATAAAATGTTCAAAGGGGTACGATTCCATATTGTTTGTTCCATATTTTTCAACAATCGTTATGGACAAATTGAAATAATAAAATTATTTCTAAAAATGAAACAGAAATTATTTTAAACAGTAGCTTGGCTCAACAAAAAAATGCCGGCAATAATGTGAATCAGAAAAGAAGATGGCATGTTAATGCGGTGTGCAATAATAACGGCGTTATCTGTAAAAGAGATTAGGCAACTTAATTATGATTCGCAGCAGTAATCCCGAGCCAAAAGGAAAACCATAATAGGCCGTAAATCTTCCACGGCGCGGCGGTAATAGACCGGATGCGCTCTGGTGACCGCAAATTGTACTACATCCGTCATAGGAAGGGGTGGGGGATGGTGGGACAAAATCGCTGCACAAAGCTGATGAATAATTACTACAATTTCCTACCGTTTTACTCCCATGTACTATACAGCATTGTATATTGTTCAGGAAAATTCTCCCTGAGTAACTGATTTGAGGATTTCAATAAATAACTTAAAAATGTTAATCTTTTATCACTTATTTTTAATGGCAGGAAGGATTTAAGTATACGGTATTTAAGAAACATTTGCAAGCTAAGTAGATTCTGGCCCAAGCATATATAACAAACCGAAGCTCGAAACTCAAGAAAGCTACAATTTCACACCTTTCTCTTCCCTTCTCCTTCCCCTCCCCAATACCTTCAGCCTCACAACATTCCCCAATTGGGGATGCCATAGTCTCACTGGCTTCAGACGATTGGGAGCAGTTGCGACTCTTGTGCGGTATTCATATAAAAAAATAATAATAAAAAAATAAGTTTATAAAGTTACAGTTATTTCCAAGCGGTCATGACCGCTTTGGAGGTAGGTCCAAGATGTACAAACAATATATTATTATTATTTAATGTTTATTCATTAATGATTTTACGTATTTTTACAATATTATTTTTAAATCAATTCTATCTATGGCAATATCACGATTTAAAAGAACATGTATTGTAAAAAAAAAAAAAAACACAATTAATTTTTGGTTTTGGAGATTTTCCGTCTTTTTACCTATAATGCTTTTTGTATACCCCTAAAAAAGTAATAATTCATAAATTTGTTAATCTAGGGTTTACGTATGTATTTTATAATATTACACATCACCCTACATGGTGTACACTCGTACTTTCTATAATAATGTATTTTCAAGTATTTTCCTCAGACTTGTTTGAATGACATTACTAAAAATAATTTTGAATTATCGTTTTATACGTTTCGAGAACTTGCACCGAGGTGTTCGAGTTCTTAGATAGATATAGGTGACGGTAGTAAATCCCGGAGCGTAGGTACGATCTTCGCATTAACAATTGAGTTATCCCCCTCCCCACGCATCATTGATAAAGTGGCGTAACTTTCGCCGCGAGGAAAGTGTGTAAATCTCTTTCACCCGGTGCCCCCCTGCCCCCGCCCTGGCCTCCGCCATAGCGCCCCCGCCCTAGCGCCCCCCGCCCGCCAGGTTCCCAGGGCGGCCCTAGCGGACAAACGGTCATTAGCGACAATAGGTTGGCAACACGGAATGCCGGATTCAAGGGGATGATAAAGAGATAATGTTTGGAATTAATATGAGGCATTTATAATTTATTTTATGTTTTTGACCATGCTATTACAAAGGATTTCCAACGTTATTTATCGATTTCTAAATTCAATTAGAATGACTTTAACCAAGGGTTAGATTGTCCTAGGATAAATATATCTGAAAATTCAGCATCAATTGATACATATCAATAAAATTTATCAAAGGACTTTACACGCATTATATTTTATTATGTTTTACTAATTGCTTCCAAATTTGTACCACAAAGATTTTGTCGGGCATGATACAAGATACGTGGAATAATACATTCAAATGTATGTCTATTATTTTTTTCTGATTCGATACAGACTACAAAGAAATATATTTATTTACTTTTTTAATTCAAATTGTCACTTCCTGATTCATTGAGCTGCTCTCAAATCTGGCTACAAATAAAATTAGCACTCCATTCTAATGAATATTTTAGTTTCTTTATTTTGCTTGCAAAGAAAGCCATGGACACTATGCTGGGCCGGCTTGATTTAAAAAAAATGTATTGTCTGTGACATTTTCTGAACCAAAACATCATTTACCATTCAAAATATTTATTATTTCAAAGAATTCGTAATTATTCGGCCTCTACGCTGTAATTCAATGAAAATTCTCAAAATGTACGTACCAGCTTGCTCAATTTTGTGTTGAATATACATACCCATTGAGAAAACAGCGATAAAACGTCTCATTCCAGAATCTTACTAAAGTTATCCAGTCATAGAAAAACTCATGCCAGCCTAAAATAAAATACATAAATCACAAAAAAAATATCTAGTACCTTCCTATTAACGTGTAGCACATATACTTCCGTAGACCGTACACATGGATATCATAGACCAAAGCAAACAATTTAATCTTTGTACAATAGAGGCAAACAATGGACCAGGAAATAGTTTTAACTACCCGAACCACTTCCCCCAAATAGGATATTTTATGATTTGAGTACCTAGCTATCCATAGCCAGTTCCCAAACGCCAACGTTTTGATGAAATAAATAGTAATCTTTAAACGTGAAAACACCGATACATTCCACTCTAGAATGGCGGGCAAATGTTAACTTTTTAGTATCTGTATTGTAAATGTGGAAACACCGATACATTCCACTCTAGAATGGCGGGCAAATGTTAACTTCTTAGTATCTGTATTGTAAATGTGAAAACACCGATACATTCCACTCTAGAATGGCGGGCAAACGTTAACTCCTTAGTATCTGTATTGTAAATGTGAAAACAACTATTTTAATAAATATGTTCTTAAATAGTTTGAAACCTCCGACCACTGGACCCTGAGAAAGGATCTTACCTTACCTTATGACACAGAGATCGTCAAACCGATGACAAATCCACGGTACTTCGTAGAAGGTATATAAATACAATAATTCAATGTTTACCATGTATATATTTTTCAAGACATTACTTAATTATTTATTTGATTTTAAGCTCAGCTAAGCTTTTACATGCCGAATAGAATTAGCACTAGTGTATGAAAAACACATCATTGTTATTTTACACTATTTATTATTTATTTAAAAAATTATATTCTAGCTATAAAGTCATAGAAATTTTGCTGAATTCGAATCCATTCTGATTTTATTATGATTATAAATGATTTTTTTTTTTACATGAATACCGCAGAAGACTCCCAACTGCTCCCAACCGTCTGGAGCCAGTGAGACTATGGCATCCCCAATTGGGGAATGTTGTGAGGCTGAAGGTATTGGGGATGGGAAGGAAAGAAAGGGGAAGGTAGAGAAATACCTGGCTATTCAGATCTGGTCACCAAACATAGCTGAAAGTCATTTCAAGCAACGTTTCAATTCTGAATGGTGGTCTTTCACCAGGGCGATACTGAGAGTATCTTCCACTCTGGAACCTGCGCAAATATACTGTACGAGTATATTATTTTTAAATTAATTAGTTGTGAAACAGTACAAATAAGTAAATAAAATTTGGGATTTGAACCCGCAACCTCCAGATTTGTAGTCGAGAGCCTTACCTCTCGACCATGGAGGCCGTCAGAAATTATGTTTGAATTAAATTCGTGAATTGATGCAAGCGTTCGTGCCATGACAGAGTTGTGGTGCGTTCACCTATTCCTACTTCTGTGGAAACTGCGTGATGGTTAGGTTATTTAACGTTATTTTCCTCCTCCTCAACGCGCCCTTTAGCCCGCACCATGCCTACCTATTGTCGATCCCCTCTGCCAATTGATACGTTAACGGCGAAACTTCGTCGGTAAAGTTTTTCCGATATTAGATACATGGAAAATAAACTGCTCTAAATTAACGAAAACAACTCACTCTCCTAACGGGATAACACTTCTACTTAGTTACATGTTTGTTCGTCGTTCCTAATGACGTATTTATAAGTAACTTCCGAGAAAACTTTTGCCTGCCACATTGGTACCCACCTTACTTCTTATAATTTGTTACTTTGAATTGATGGGAAAACATTATTATATGTATTTATCCTTTGGGATAAGAAACGACCCGTTGTATAAGGCTGTCACCCTAATGTTTGGTAATACATCGATGGTGTTCGAGATAATTACCTAATAAAAAAATAAAATTGATTTTGTTTTCATATTTTTTGTATTCCAAGTGCTGTTTTTTGTGATAACTTTAATCGAAAAAAAAACGAATATTTCTGATGTGGCATTTTATTTGAATTTAACCACAGAGCGAATAATACATAGATATGCCCAACACGCAAGAGGGAGAAACCAAAATAGGCGGTTTAAGTTAAACAGAAAATCAGTAAAAAGGGTCGGCTTGTTTCCAAAAACCGACAACTATGTTAGACAATTTAGTTTCACTGTTTTATAAATGTTTTATAATTTATAATGGTAAACAACGTAGGGGGATGTATTATTATTGATTTCTTTTTTAAATTTAATGTAAATCAAATTTAATGTTATTATTAAATTCTGTAAGTATTTTTAGTTTTTTTTTTTATTATTGTGACAGCTGTTTCGACGTTTAGACAGGCAGTTCGAAAATGGCCTTAAACGCCGAAACAGCTATCATAATAATGAAAAACTAAAAATACTTGAAGAACCCAATAATAACGTTGTTAGATTTGATTAACACTAAGTTTAAAAAAATATATATTTCTTTTAAATGGAGTTCTACGAATTAAACACAAAAATAATTAATAATTATTGATTTTGATTAGTTAAAATTCAATGAAAACCCTACGAGCTTAATATAATGAACCCCATACATCTATCATAGCTTATTTGTTAGTAGCTACACCTTTCTTATCTTCTAATAGAGACCAGGGATGTAGGATGGACACATTTCCACCGATCAGTAGCAATTTATCATCACGTCCGACCGCCGATGATATATCCATATATTTGAGGCAAATCGGTCAAACAAAATATCCCCCGGGATTGACGATTTAACCCCCTGCCCCGCCGTATTCCTGACTGCCCAGAGCTCAGTACTGCCCCATAGGTACTACTCATACTGCCCATCACAGATCAAACTGCTTTACCCTTTTCCTCAAAGGCCTCGAGTCGGGTATTACCAAAATGATATGCTAATTTCGATTCTACTTTGACTGACAGATTGACAAGCTGCGGCTATTTTTATAAGTTGTTATTGTAGATCATTTTTGCACACTACTATCAAATATCCGAAATTGACAATACCGTCAGCTTCTGACACTTGATGGAAACACGCCGCACTAGCGCCCCTAGAGGCTCTGGATGTATGAGTTAGTTTTTTCACACGTTTTTGTAGATTTTGCGTAGTTTTAACAAACAAAAAACTCTCAATATTATGTAAGTATTGACTTTAAACACTATTAGCGAGTCATTTGTCGCATAATAATGCTATTAAATGAACCAAAAGCCCGAAATTTCCGTTAAAAATGATTTAAATTATACAAATTATAATAAACTACACGTGTGATACACATATAATTTATAATAATAACCAGACACTCATTTAAAAATGTGTTGCCATTGACATGTAATCGGAATCGCAGTTAAGCAAAATGTCTTGAAGCCTAAGGGAAAGGATTAGGAATTTTCCTTAAAGAGCACCAGAATAGGCCTCGTCCCGGATAGACCGAGAGGTTCGAGTCCCAGAAGCAAACGAGACTTTTTTTTTCTCCGTGTCTTTTCTGTTTCATATTTTCATTTGAGATTTATTTATATTATCTTCAATCATTGAAAAAACAATTTTATAATTTTATATTTACCAATTTGAATTTTTGAATAATTGTTACGATCTGTCCATAATTTTGTTAGCATTAGAGTTCATTGAGGTTGTTTGCCCTCCCACATCGGAACAGATTCCAGCAGTTTATAGCGGTATCAAATTCTAATCTGTTCTCTTTCAGATTGTATGCAAATCGTTAAGTTAAATGAACCTCGTACACGATGTGTTAATGTCTCATATTTAAATTTCAAATGACTTTCGGGGTTCGGTCGGCAAACAATCCTTGCCGGACCTGCTCCGATTACACCCGAATCTCAAATTAACGTAAATCCCAATTGTATGCTCGAATAATAAAATAATTTTGTAATTCCTAAATAAAATGTTCTGCGTTTTTAGTAACTCGGACTCGTAACGTACTATGAAATCACAAAAAACTAAAATGAAGCGTAAAAGCAAATCATTATCAAAAACAAAAACAAAATCGGCTGGGCGCCTACCATCATGAAAGCTGATGTTGATTTTATCTTAATAATAATAGTAATTATAATTGGATGATTTGTATAGCGCCATTTTAGTGAAAATGTCCTCAAAGGCGCTGTAATCTTAGTTACAATATATAATACTACTACTTTTTTTTATTAAACTGAAATATCATAAACCCTCTAACGGTGACCTCTGACGTCATCTTGAAGTGATGAGCTTTGAAATATACGTTTAGCTGTAAAAATATATAGACGCAATAATATTGCAACATTTTTTTAATTTTTAAAAGACTGTTCAAATCTACCGATTTGTTTATTTGTTTGACAGCTTGATTATACTCGTATATCGCGGAAGAACTGGCAAAGAACGTCAAGTCGGAATGTTGACGTTTTGACTTAATAACGCAGTATTATGAAGCTTCTTTACGCTTTTTAAACTGGCAGAACACACGAAGTCGTGGTAAATTACAAAATGTCTCTAATTTTAAATATACATTTACCGGTAAATCAGTTAGTAGGTGTTTTAATCGGACAAAAAGCTACAAATCACTGTTTTTTTTTTAAATATTCCAAGCGAATATTGTTGTATTGAAAAAAACGTTATATCGGTTTTGCATTATAATAATATTATTGAATTTCGTAAAGAAGTTTAAAGTTGGTACAAAACTTGATTTCTCAAATCAGCGGTTTTAGAATTTAACGTTTTTTGCAAGTATACCCACGATATAATCTTAAGGAATGTTGATGAAGGGAATCTATGATGTTAGTTTAACTATTGATTTATACAATAAACTTCAATTATAACGGCGAAATGACAAAAAAAACTGACACTTTGGTGTGTTTAGTTTTTTTTTTTGTCAAAAATTTGCTTATTGAGGATACTTTGTGGAGCGAGAATGGTAAACTTTGTTTGTGTGGGAAGAATGTCACCTTACTGTGTACCCATAATCCATATAATCTCGAGGATTGACTTGAGTTCGTGCTCTGATCCCTAGAAATTGAATGTTCCCGGCGATTATTCATGCTTTACTGTGTGTACACTAGTGGCGGTCAGCGTGGCCGACACAGGAAAGTACCGTGCACCGTAGGGCGTGTGGTTGTATGGTGCTGGGTGTTGGGTGTCGGCTATAGGGTGTAGGTGGTCAGGTACCTTGGGCGCGTGACGACCCATCCTAAGTGGACGTTTAAAATGCTAATATCCCCTTGTAACATCCTCACGTTTAAATAGCTTTTTTACGCAAACAATGACCGCATTTTTATCGAGTTTACAACGTGTTTTTAATTTCCTCGAGAATTTATGGACTTTTCCCACAGGTCATATATAACATGGTGAAAATACGGCCGAATTCAATCGAGATAAGGAATGAACCCCCTTTCTTCAATTCTTCGATTCCAATGAAAAATATTATGGGTTGAATTCATTCATATAGTTCAACATACGACTCTTAATATGTAAAGTATGTAAAATAAGTAAACAGTTTTAAATATATTATAACCTCAATATTGTAATATAATCGCTCTGGGCGTATTCTGACGTCATCGAAACCCACGCCACTAGCTACGCCAGTGAGAATGACGACTGCTTTGAACCAATACGACGCTGCGTCACTTAACTCTTCAAATTGAGCCATTATGAGGGAGAAAAAAATTAAACTTTACATTTTAATTCATCCACGATAACATTAATGTTCATGAAGTGATCCATGTACTGTGTATGCATTTACAATACAATGTGTGTTTAATTTCGTCGAGATAAAATAAAGAATTTTTTCGTGAGAAAATACAGCCGCATTCAATCGAGATAAAGAATGCACCCCTTTCATTCGCCAATTGGTCTTACTGCCGACGTGTTTGAGTAATTCTGACAGTCTCCATTTTCGTTAGCTCCTTCGCCTGGTTATATCGTCATATTGTCAAGATAGACCTAAGTACTGTGTTCGCGTGTAGTTCCTTGTAAGAGACGTGACCAGTTTTCCAATGAATCGACTTCTTTTCCGGGCGATACAAGGCGGACAAATATTACATGCATCCAATCTTTCGACATTTTCCTTGATGGAAATTTTGTAAAAACACGTAGAATTCACCTTTTTAACTACCAGACATAATCAGTTGAACAATGATTATACCGTCTTGCAAATTAGATTCTTACGCGCCGGTTCAGGTGTAGTTAAGCGGCCTTGAACCCGGTTTAATTTTACATACGCCATGTTTATAAGTCAAGCTTTTCAATATTCCATCCTTACTCTCCCGTAATATTTAGAACACGTTTATAGGTAAGGGGAATGATCTTTAAAAACCATCTAAAAACAACTAATTAGAAATGACGTAGCTACTTGGACACTGATCAAAGAATCTTTTTAATATCACAAATGATCCACTAGCAAAAAAATCCTATTCCGGCTTCGTGTGTTTTCTCTCGAGAGTTTTATGAATAAATAAAATATTTTTATTATAATTTATTAAATAATTTTGATATCTGCATCTAATGCCATCTTCGACGACAAACTTGTCTCCACAAACCGTTGGACTTAACTCATAAAAATTACTAGGTAGGTACTCAAGTTAGTAATAATAAAAATCGCTAATTATAATAATTAATCATCATAACTGTCCACAGACATAACTATTCCCCTTTCCTCCATATTTCATCAATCAAAGTAGTTAACCCCTTTACTTTGGTTATTTCAAATATAAAAATAGAATAGATTAAAAATTAAAAAAGTCTACTCAGTAACTATCTCGCCACTATTATTAACCATAGACAATTACTTCCCCGTAGATTGCAGACTGTATTGTATTGGGTATGGGATTTAGAGTGAGGTAGTAGGTGTAGTCCATAGTACCAGCTCCCATTCAATGGAGGTAGCGAATCGATTATTGGCACTCCACTGCTTGGCAGTCCTGACTCGTCGCGTCTCAATTTCCACGGTTCGGCAGTTCCGTCACACTTACGGCGGAATTACAGAACCGAACTCCGCAACTACCCACAGCATCCCCACCCCGTGTAAGCTGTGCAAATCAAAATAATGTTACCCTTGAAAGATTTTAGGAGACAAAACTTTTATCTGTCGTTGTGAATAAACGCCCCAGATATTTGTGAGACTTGTTTTACTACTCGGCTTCGTCCGACTTTTGATTGTTCTCTCCTCTCATCTTATTGTTAAAGTCTTCTCTAATTTTTTGGCAGATAAATTGATATTTCAAATCTCTCTAGCTCGTGATGAAAATGATATTAAGAGCTCAAAATAGTTGTACAAAAAAAAACCGTACAAAATCGATGTGGAAATTCCGTGGTTATAGAGCTCACTGGTTGAGAGTTTTTAGTGGGATATACAAACAGATTATCTCAAGGCCTATTCTGGTTATTTATAAGGAAATTTTCTTATCCTTTTCCTTATGATTAAAGTTTTCTTGCTTAACTGCGGTTCCGATTCTCTCAGATGACAACTGTCATTCAGCGAACGACATTATTTAAAAATATCGATACTCGCGTAATTTTAACAAAAAATAAACTAAATATTATCTAAGTATTGACTTAAACATTATTAGTGAGTCATTTTTCGCAAAATAATGCTATTAAATTAACGATATTACGTACCTAAAGTACAAACCTAAGCGAAAAACTCGAAATGTCTGATAACAGTGATTTTAATTATAAAAAATATAACAAACTACACGTGTAAAGAAAGTAAAAGTAATTTCTTCAAAGTTATCATGATTGATAACTTTGTGGCATCATTATTAATTATTTAATTGAAAATACACTTTGTATATATATATATTTTAAGTAAAGTGGTATATACAAAGTGTATTTTCAATTATATAAAGTAAAAGTAAACTAAATGTGTGATACATCTATAATTTTTAATAATACTGTGCCAAATAAACCACAAACTCCTTTTAAAATGTACTATCATTGACATGTAATCGGAATCACAGTTAAGCAAATTGTATTTAAACCTAAGGAAAAAGATAAGGAATTTTCCTTAAAATGAAACAGAATACGCCTCCCGATTGCTGTTAAAATACTTGCACATTATAATATGTTTTTACAAAATATTCGAGTACCCCGTCTCTTATGAGATGAGATATGTACACTAGTATCTTAGCATGTTTTTCAGATCAAATTAAATCAGAAATTATTCATCAAAATCCCTTTGAAAATGATTATAACAATATTCGTCCATGAAACCTTGTTAGTAAAGCGCAAAACCGCTTGAATATTGCACTAAATCGAACACTCTCAAATAAAATAATTATTCGAAATGATAAAAGCTCCTTTATTTTTCTTACTGAGTATTTCTAAGAAGCTGCATCGCGAGGAAATCGGGAAATTTATGCCCAGCTCCGGGCAAGTGGCATCTTACTCCCATATAAAATTTATTACTGCGCTATTGGAATGTTTGATTTACTGTCCTCATTGGTGCGGGGATATTATTTTTATGGTTGATGGGTAGTTTCGCATAATAATAATAAAAATAATCAATTCGATGGGACATATTATATGAATATATTGAGGGTGTTTTGAAACGTGTAATTTTATTTCACACTTCTGGATTATTTTGAAGGATGAAAAATAAATTACAAAATTTTATTGTTCTTTGATCAAATTACCTCTTAAATTTTTTTACTGTAAATAAACTACAGTTAAAAAGCATCTAAACCGATCGTATGTAAAACGTATGAATTTTAAATAACTACAAATGCAATAGACATAACACAAATATATTTTTCATTATAATATATATATATATATTACTTAGTGATTTGACATATCATGAAACAAAACAAACTGTTTTAAACCACGAATTTCTTTAAAATTATTTATCACCCGGTTTCGCTTGACCCAAGCTTCGTCAGGGTATAATAAAACAAAAATACATAAAATGAGTGAACATATTATGTAGGTGAGACGTAATATCAAATAGATCAATGGAACAGTTTTTTACGCTGAAAGAAGAAAACTTATTGATGAATAAAACCCTACACCAAACCTCGGTAACCAAGCACTGGGAGCATTTGTTACTCTTGTGCGGTATTCAAATTTAAAAAACGGAATTATTATTTTTCATTTTCCTACAAAATTATCCGTCGTAGATTATTATTATTTTTTTGTTTGTTACACACATTATTACATAAACATATAAAGGATATGTGGTTATGAAAACATTTATTTTTTTTAAATTTATATTAATGTATATATATTGTACATATAACAAAAAATACCAGGTAGGCAAGGCCAGTGCTATGGAATTAATATTTATCTGTATTTGTACCAATATGCATACATATTTACTCATATTAATACATTTATATATATATATTCTTTTTACAAATTATGCCAGTTTCTACAGCAGGTTCCCAGGAAATAACAAAATAGAAAATAAAAAAAAATAAGTTTTTGAAAGTTGAACTTAGAATTTAAAAGGTTTTGTTCCAAAAACGTAAGTTTTTCATTAATACATAGAAATAATGGATGCTTCTGGTTTTTTAAATCTTTTATTTTTTTACTTGTTTATCATTATATAATTATTTTGTTACGTAAAATAATTATGAATAGTTACAAATTGATGATGCCTGTAAATTTTTCAAAAAAAAATCACGATATAAAAACAGCCGTCATCGTAGTCTATGAGTAGCTTTGGTCCTAGAGGCTGATCATCGTAGCCGGTATGCAAGTGTACGAGTATCTGGTATCTACGGCGTAGCACCCGATGCGTAGAGTTAAGTCAGCACATTCTAGAGGCGGCGTAGTAGGGCGAGTCAATAGGGTTGTGATTCTACGCTTAAACATTTTTTGTTTGTAATATCGTATTGGTTTTGTTGTATTCATTTTAACAAAATGTTTCGTTATTTCTACTTTCCGCCACGTTCACAATATACGTTGAAAATCTGTATCTTATTTTTGAGCGTCAAAAGAGATCTATGTCAATATCGAATGTTTAATTCAATCTGACGGTCTCCATGGTCGAGGGGTAAAGCTCTCGACTACGAATCCGAAGGTGGCGGGTTCAAATCCCGGCGTGCGCAAGTAAATTTCATTTAATTAATTTGTGCTGTTTCACAATGAATTCATTTAAAAATGATATAAAGTATATTTGCGCACGTTCCAGAGTGGAAGATACTATAGTATCGCCTTGGTGAAAGACCACCATTCAGAATTGAAACGTTGCTTGAAATGGCTTTTAGCTGTGTTTGGTAACCAGATCTGAATAGCTAGGTATTTCCTCACCTTCATCTTACCCTTCTCCTTCCCCTCCCCAATGCCTTCAGCCTCACAACATTCCCCAATTGGGGATGCCATAGTCTCACTGGCTCCAGACGGTTGGGAGCAGTTGGGATTCTTATGCGGTATTCATATAATAAAATATAAAAAATCGACGAAGGAATAAATTTCACAAAGGTAAATTATAGTACAGTAGAATCACTTTGAAGAGTTTTTTGCTTGTTTAGTTGTGTACTGTAACGAGTGAATACCGCGGGCTAAGGAGGGGCTGCGGCCGGGATGTTCGAAACTATTTAGAACTAATTTGAAACACTGTCGGTGTTCACAAATACATTCACACGTGCGCTGTTTAAGATGATTGGCCCATACCGATAACTGTATTAAAAAATCCCTATAATGTATCATGTTAAATTATTTCAAACAATTCGAGGAACTGAGAGGTGTTCGATGATGAAATTACGTCAGAAATTAGATAAATACGCTGACTACAAAACAGATAAACCATTTGTCTTACTAAAACGTCAAGAAAAATGAGCTCTGGCGTCAAAAAATTACATCGATTATTCTGTGCGAAGATTTTAAGTTGACGCATCTATTTTCAACTAGCAGCGTTACTTCAATCGTGTACTATGGATCGTTGAAATATCCATTGAAAATACATTATAACGCTACGCTATTACAAAAGGAAATCTGATTCAATTCTGAAGAAATCTCTCTTCATTGATGCGTTCTTCACCGCTGCCTGCAAGCTTTTTTGAAGTAATATCACTAATAACACATGGCACGTTATGAAAAAAGTAAATTTTACCTAAGCATTTTTAATAATGTGTTTAATATATTTAAAATTTAGAAGCCGAGTAGTAAACTATGAAGACTTTAAATCACATTTTAGCTAAAGGTTGCGCATGTATAATGATTGGAAGTGCTTTAGGAAAGTGTATCAGAGATCATCCCCCGTTATAATCCCAACAACAGGAGGCGATGTGCGACATGCCCCTGCTGTTGATCGGGCGAAGGGCCGAGTAAAGCTATAAAACCGGCCAGCCAAACAAACAAACGTTACGGGGACAAGATAAGGCGAACCGATCCCATAAATCAGTCGATCTGTCGAACTACCGCAGGGGTCTGTCCCGACTACACTACACTGTCCTGACTGAACTACGCAGCTTGACATGCTCAACTTTGCAGTCCTTGGCGTCGTCGCTCAAGATATTGGGGATATTAGTCCAAAATAAATCCCTGACCAATTAATTATCATATGAACAACCTAATTAATTTGAAGTTTTCAAATTTATTCATTGCACACAATCAATATAAATATTTTTTAAATGATTTAAAAACAGTAAAAAATATATATATTAGGGGAGGTAATTCATCTTAAATATGGGCTTTCATTAAGGTGAAGCTATCAGTGAAATCAATACTTCGATCCACCGGCTAAAATTCCAACGAAATCACGCGCTCCTTATGCAGGTGGCGACAAGGTTGAGATTCCGAGATCGTCCGCATGTCTCGATTTACGCAAAAAAACCATCACCAAAATGCGTGTTTTATTCTTTTCTGTAAAGCGCAGACATAATTATTAAAATGTTTTACGGTCATATTCTAAAAAACTTAATTTACCAAAATGAACAATAGGACAATATCGGAGAAGGGGTTCGTAAGTAGGAGAGTTTGAAGTTAGTTTTTTAGTTTTTTAAACATTTTTTTTAATGTCTGATACTTTATTTTTTTCTAGGCTTATAAAAAGTCACATAAAAAATGCCCGATTAAACGAAAGACCAAGGTGTGTTCTACTTGCAGTATTTAATTAAATCATCTATGATATTTCTAGGCCATCAAATTCTCAAACCGAAAACAAATGATTTTGCATTACTTCCCATTGCATCGCCTTAATCTATACTACGAATTGGTTTACGTTATGAAAACCAAAAAAATATGCTTTGGATAAATAGAACATTTTTCTAGAAATTCCCGCAATAAGCATTAAAATAAATTTCTCAATTTCCTTGTAAAAAATGTAAGCATACACTACTCATAAAAATATTTCAATAGAATATTATGAACGCATGTAAAAAACTTTTTTTTTTAAATACTCCTTTATAGCTAAGATTATTTGTGAAAGATTCCTCTGACAATTATATATATATATATATATATATATATATATATATATATATTTTTTTTTACAAAATTCTTCAAAAGATAAATAAAAACCGCTTTTTCCGCTTAAACAAACATTTATGAACTCCGCTTGCCAAGCGAATTTTATGACTATTACCTATATTCGTGGTGACATAAGACACACAGCTCGTAGCAAATATTTTTAGCCGGTAAATTCCTTTTAAAGTCGTTTTAAAATTTTTAAACTGCATTAGCTTTATATATTGTCATTAACCCGAAAACAAACAACTTTAAAGAAATTGAATCGATAGCTTTTAAACAGACGAATTTAGTATTAAAATGTGACGTTTTTTACTAATCTTTTACAAGCCTGCAAAGTTAACTATATTAAGCTGTGCTATAGTATACTGTCCCCACTGAACTATAGTATACTGCCCCGTCCTGTCCTGCCATTTCACTACACGAGCACATTATTCGGGATTATTCGTAGCCGGAACCCATCCACTGTATAAATTTCCTTTTCTTATTGATGCCCTATCAAGTTGGATATCGCCAAATTATCGGATGGCCTATTACTCTATTACTGGACAAATGTAACGCGGGAAATATTGCTAGAGCTACTAAAACAATTTCCTTTTCTAGTGTCACGTAAAGGGTAAAGGTTGAATTTCTCCTTCTTTTCACTTTAATTCAGTACAACCTGTGTTTTTGTTTTATAATATGTGAATGTCAAAAAATAGTTGAAATTTGATAACTTCTGATTTAGGAATAAAATACGATTTTCGCACTGAACTGTTAATACGAATGTAAAAAAAAAACTGCCGTTAACAAATACTAGTATATTATTACGTAATTTTATTTGAGATTATTTTCAGTCCCAACCATATCCAACCCAAATTTAATTTTGATTTAATATTATTAATGAAATAATTCTCATTACGATGTACCTACATTTTGCGGCAACCAGAATTTGAACGTGTTACGATCTTTCTGCTCTTAACCACTGGGCTGTCGCACCATCTTTCAGACCCGCAATGATCTGTCAATGACTATATCCCACTATCCTTAAAAAATCACAACAACATTATCTTTAAAACGCTGGATACGTTACACAGGGAGATCTGAAATAGAAAAGAATTTTAATAACTAATACAGACTGACACAGAAACAACTCAACTCTACTTAATACATCATACTATAATTCATTTAACGAGTTCATCAAATTTAAATAATTTTACTTGATATTTTGTAAATGAAATCCTCAGTACAGGTAATCCCAATGAGGACATCTTTTTATTTTTTACTTGTTATAAAAATATATGATAAAACGTTTATTATTATTATTATATCATAGATATTCCTTCACATGTCACGGTAAAAATAGTTGACCGATAGCGGGCTCAAGACTCTTGAAACTGAACTATAAGAATAACATTATTTTTAAAAAAATTTTATGTAAATCAAATTTAATAGTGTCATTTTTAATTTCTGCAAGTATTTTTAGTTTTTATTATTGTGACAGCTGTTTTGGCGTTCAAGGCCATTTTCAAACTTCCTTTGCATTTGAAAATGGAAAACTAAAAATACTTGTAGAATACATTATAATAACATTATTAAATTTTATTTCCATTAAATAAAAAAAAGAAGTTAAATGGGATTCTACGAATTAAACACAAAACAATTAATGTATAAGAAATACGATTGTGGGTCAAAATGGCATAATAAAACCAATAGATTTTGTTTACTTAATCGCTAACAATATTTCTCCTCGTCCTGTTTGTCCCCATTCCGTCGTGCAGATCCCGCAAAGGAAGAACTAAGCAAGGAGTTCCACGGGAGTTAGTTTTCTCCGGGAAATATCCTCCTCGATAATGTAACTGCCCTCTGCCCCCCATCGGATGAGCCGAGAAGAGAAGAGAGGGAGGGGGGGAGGAGTTCAGATACCACTTTATCAATGTGCCACATAAATCTCTATCAATCGCATTAAAGGAATCATGTCTTGTTTGTTTGGCGACCGAGGATATGTGAATATCTTAACTGGTCCGGTTGACAGGGAAAACTTAAATGTACTAACAAATGTTTCCATGGATTAATGTTACTTTTACTTACAAATTTTATTATGATAAAAAAAAATCGCGTAGATATCTACCTATATAATTTCTCATACATATGATTACGTTTTATCTTTTTTTTAAATTTAATTACATATATGAAGCATGACATTTGTGTTTACGAGGCAGTAAAAAGACTTAGAGCGTTCACCTATCTATTTCCCTATAAAACAATGAAACAAATCATCCAATTGTTTGTTCCATATTTTCAACTATTCAATCACAGAGAAGATTTCCATAAAAGAGTGTTAAATCTCCGTCAAAGGCGTATACTATTATCTGCCTAATAGTAGATAATATTTATTAATAATATACAATCATCAATAATTAATATATCTTCCAGCTAAACACGATGACCGAGCAAAATCCTAAGTCTTTTGTTATTTGCCTTGGAATTCAACGAAACCTGTTGGTAAAAACATTTCTTTTGAATTTAAATTTCACTGATTTCGCAAAAAAATAACTTTGAAGAAATACGCGAACAGGTCATTGTTTTTCTGTCGGCTTTTTGATATCCATCAAAGATGGTCAAATTGCATTCTCGCTTTTCTAAAAAACATGTGCAATTTACATTAGTAGACAGAAAAATAATCATTATTGTCATTGCTTCATTCTCTTTTCTTTTTTTACTTAATTAAAGAATCATATGCATACATCTTATATAATCGATTGCAGGCCTTGTTGTGCTATATCTAATAAGGTATAGAATATTTTAACATCGAAGTTAAATTCGTCCATCAAACGACTTCGATTTCAAATTCAAGGTTCCTGGGTTCAGAAAATAATGTTTATGTTTGTATTTGGATTATTAAACACTTTAGTACTTTTAATTCGTTCCAGAGTGGTAGATACTCTCAGTATCAGAGGCGTGCCGTCCATATAGGCACTGCCTACCTAACCTTACTCGCGTACGAATATAAATAATATTAAAAAGTATACAATTATCGCAATGAATCGAACTTTTTTTAAAATACGCGCGATATATTAACCACGAAACACAGCGCCGCGCGCGCCATACTCACTGTACCACTATAACGTGTCAAATGTAGGAACTAATTATGCAAAATGACGTACACATCATATTCAAATGTTGAATCTATTCTATACATTCAAACGTACATATGCATTCGTGTTAGTGTCTAAAAAGCAGTACTTTTCGGAAATGCCACCAAATGCAGCAAACAGTGCTATCTGTTGGTACATCTATTAACTAGAACAACTTAACTAACATAATTTTGACTTTCGTTCAAAATATTGCCCGTGTTTATGTAGCTGAAAAAATATGGAAATTTTATATATTCAGTATGACTTGTAATAGGCATAAATAAAGCGGTTATTTGGATATTGTTGTGTCTTAGGTAATCCTAACCAACAGGCTACAGCAGCTTAGACATTCTTAGCAAAAACTTGCACGAAGGGTGTTGTCTGGGGTAATTTTTTAAATATCAATTAATTCGCTGTTTTTCCTACTGCATACCCTGATTTCAAACTCTCATCGGAGGTGTTAGTGACCAGATTTGAATAGCCAGGTACTTCGCAGCTTTAATGATAATAATAAGAATTGAATTACTTCTATAGCTCCGTTTTCGTAAGAAAATCACCTCAAAGGCGCAAGCCAACTTTCCTCTTCCTATCTATTTACCCTCACCCACTTCCTTCAGTCTCATATTTCCCATATGGGGATTCCACGATCTGCTGGAAATTCGGACTTTTGGGCGGTTTCACAAAAAATAATCTTTCTTGCTTTTGTAACACTAAAATCCATTTGTTCAAGAAAAAAAAATGTATACTGTGTTTTTGTCCGATTCTAGCTCCCCCCAAGTAAGTAGTAAGTAGCCATTACTATTATGAGATTGAGATAGTCCAGGGCTATAAAGTGGTCACATCCTCACCCCTCCCCCCACAGCCCTTATGGACGGGGTATAAACTGCTACATGCAAATAAATCTCCTACAGACCGGCGGCAATGATGTGTGGAAAATGGCCCCTGGGGTACCTACTGTCCTGGACTTGGCCTTTATTACTTTTGTAATTTTTAAAAAATATTATTATGTCTGTACATTACACCCTACAGCCAAAAATATTTTAGTAACTGCGAAAATTAAACACATTTGTTTTTTGGGGAACTTTGTTCGCTATTGATCGTTCAGTTCAAATGATATTAGTTCAATAAAGTTAGATATTTTGAACAATAAAAATGTCTGTTAAAATTGAATAATATGTTTACGAGATGTACGGCACGAAATCTAGTACTTGAAATAAACGGAAAAAAAATTAATTACTTGAAGAAATATTTGGATCACAATATTAGCGGTGGACGTAAATTTGCACGGTCAGTGTTTCTTTTCATATATGTACTCGGAGACATATAAATTCTATAAATAAAATTACACTCGCTTCGCTCTATGATTCGTTTGTTATTATTGAAAAATTGACGAAATGGGTTCTTTCTTTCATAGGACGAGAAATATATTTCGTAATCAATATCAGAGTAGAAGTAAATTGAATTCAAGTTTGTTTATTCGAAAGAATGAACACACTCGCATTAAAAAATAACTTAGCCTTTAGGGGTATCGACCGATGGGTAACTGAATGATGAAATAATGGCCTGTTTGTCTGAAAACGTTGGCTAATTTTAACAATTTTTTTGCCAATTAAACAACGTATTCTCGATTTCGCAAAACACACGTGTTATATTAACAGACGTTGCCTAACGACGGGTTTCAAAATAAATAGGGTTTATTGCTCTAACAATAACTTTCTAGCTACGTAAAAAGTCATAATTAATTCACGATATGAATAATGGTCAATGATAGAAGAATTATTCAATTTACGAATCTGGAGGTGGCTGGTTCTAATTATGGAAAATTTATTTCATTGATTTGTGTTATTTCACAATTTATTAATTAAAAATAATATGTTGTATATTTTTGGCTCATTCCAGAGTGGTAAATATTGTCAGTATCGCCCCGGTGAAAGGCCACAATTCAGAATCAAAACGTTTCTTGAAATGGATTTAGCCGTGTTTGGTGACCAAATCTGAATAGCCAGGTACTTCCCCATTTTCTTCCACTCAATACCTTCAGCCACACAACACCCCCCAATTGGAAATACCATAGTCTCACTGACTCCAGACGGTTGGGAGCAGTTGGAACTCGTGTGTGGTATCACGTAAAAAAAATCTTATTGAAGCTTGTAAACCTCATTGAGGTCCTGTGTTAGAATCCCAGTTGCTACCGTTACCCTTTTCTTTTCTGTGACTTTTCGGTTTTATGTTTCATTCTGAGAGTTGTTAATATTTTCTTCAATGATTAAAAGTAATTATTATTACAATATTATTATAATGAACAAAACTTAAAAACTGTTTTACTTGTGTTTGATTTGAACCAGTTTGCGATATTTTTGTACGTGCGAAAATACACTATGATAAGAAAATGCTTGTAAAATCAGACCCTCGCACGAATAAAGTCCCACCGAAAAGGTAAAACGATCTTATCATTTACTATTCCCATTTGAATAACGCGTAAAAACAAAATAAGCATCCGGTCAACGGTGCGGGGAAACTGTTCCCCTAATTCTTATATCCTTAGGGGCCATAATGGTGTGCAGGATCCCGGGGGACTTGCGGGATATTCCCTGTAACGGGATATGATTTGCATGTGATACATGGCGTCACATCTCATCAGCTGACCCGGGAGATAAAGTACGGCCAGTGGCGTAATCATAACTGCTTCTGTCTCACTGGGCACCCACTGCCGTGGGGCTACCCGGAACCCTATCAGCCGCGGGCCGGAACCATCTCTAGCTTTATTTGCTTCAACCGGACATCAGTAAAAAGGGAAACAAATAAATAAACTGACGGTAGTATTTTGTAAAAATGTTAAAATTTAATCATCAAAGCCGAAAAATTACAATGGATCTTGCCGGACTGAGGCGGGGAAGGGGGGTGGTAGCACTGACCGCGTATCGATGGTGAATTTTCCACTATTTCTTACGCTTTCTGTCCGGTGTTATAGTCATTCTAATATTTTATCTATGAAGCAGATACCTTATTGCTTGAAATCCTCAAGAATCTCATTTATAAGTATTTTGAAGGTCAACGCAACTCTATCCATATTGCAACGTAAATTTCCCCTTCAGCTGTTATGCAGTTAAAAAACAAAACTCGTCTTTGTATTTTAGAATTCACGTTTTCTGTGCCTTTCATTATAATAAGAGAACATGAAATTATTCCAAATGACGAGGTAAGCCGGATAGAATAAACTACTTTATTTTGATAATGAATGTACTAACGATGGATATTTCAATCTAGTATTCCCCCAATTTTGTTTGATTTGTACTTGTGAATTGCGTATATTCCTTAATTTAATGTTAATCAAATCGATCTCATATCAATACATGCTAGCAGGCACTGAATAAATAATAATAATTATATATATGATAAGTGTTCTTCTTTCTTCTATGGTAGCAGGTAACGAACTCGCTGTAATAATTATATATATGATAAGTGTTCTTCTTTCTTCTATGGTAGCAGGTAACGAACTCGGTGTAATAATTACATATATGATAAGTGTTTTTCTTTCTTTTATACTAGCAGGTAACGAACTCGGTGTAATAATTACATATATGATAAGTGTTTTTCTTTCTTTTATACTAGCAGGTAACGAACTCGGTGTAATAATTACATATATGATAAGTGTTCTTCTTTCTTCTATGGTAGCAGGTAACGAACTCGCTGTAATAATTATATATATGATAAGTGTTCTTCTTTCTTCTATGGTAGCAGGTAACGAACTCGCTGTAATAATTATATATATGATAAGTGTTCTTCTTTCTTCTATGGTAGCAGGTAACGAACTCGCTGTAATAATTATATATATGATAAGTGTTCTTCTTTCTTCTATGCTAGCAGGTAACGAACTCGGTGTAATAATTACATATATGATAAGTGTTCTTCTTTCTTCTATGGTAGCAGGTAACGAACTCGCTGTAATAATTATATATATGATAAGTGTTCTTCTTTCTTCTATGGTAGCAGGTAACGAACTCGCTGTAATAATTATATATATGATAAGTGTTCTTCTTTCTTCTATGGTAGCAGGTAACGAACTCGCTGTAATAATTATATATATGATAAGTGTTCTTCTTTCTTCTATGCTAAGGTAGAACTCGGTGTAATATTAAAGATTTACGTTTATTACTTATTATATGAGTATATATCAAATAGGAAATAGGTATTTGTTGGAATGCAACATTGCATAATATATTAGATACTTTTTATGGTATGTTTTATAACTAAAATCCGTGGCGTAGATATTTGGCAGATGCCAATTTATTAAGATTTCGTACAAGTACGGTTCTTATGTATAATTCTGCCAGTTTTAACAGTTGGACATTTTTAACCTTTTTTTTCCAAATCGACGGCGTTAGTATCTGGCAGTGGTAACTCTAAATCAAATAACTGATTGACATAGGTTTTGACTATCGTTTTAGCTATATCGACCACCGATTATAAAACCGACTCTAATGGTTTAAAGAATAGATATTTATTCGTAAAACCTTTTTTTATTTATTTTAAAAAATCACAATAGTTGGATCATTGCAATTTACATACAATGCACGCAGAGCTGAGGAGAAGTGCATTTTTATTATGGAAGGACATGATTCAGAGGACACTTCACCTTTTTTATCGGCCGTTTTATTTTAAGGAAATCATTGAGCACTGGTCCAGCGATTGGTTCGGGAATAGGGGATGGTTCGGTTTGTGGAGGCGGGAAGGGGGACGGGCGGGAGGGGGTGGGACGGAATTAAACTGTTTTATTGCTGAGCAGCATTGAGCTAGGACGTGACGGGGGGAGGAATAGGAATAAGGAAGATACAAAGACATTTCATGGAGGGTGTATAATCTTAAATATCGTACTCCAACTCTTATATTAGATATCTCTTTCGGGATAAAAACAAACAAAGAGCGTAAAAATAAATTTAAACGGGTTTATCCTGTCAGCACATATGGATAGATATATCGTTGTGTAGCGGGGATAACCTAATAATTGGAAAAAGCGCCTGAGGCGCAGGTCCTCCGCGGCACGGCGATGAGCTCCTTGGTTTCATAGACCCAAAGGTCGTGGGTTAGAACTAGGACAGAACTAATAAAACATCGAGAAGGATTTTAACATAATATATTTTAGATCGAAAAAGCATTTTTTTATATGTTCACCTCCTTCCATTATTCAGTTCTCAGCGTCGCTCTAATGAGAGGACACCATACGTTTTTGATGAATTTTCACGTACAAAATTATGTTTCTTATTAGCATAACGCCCCGGTGAAGGAACACCATTCAGAATCGAAACGTTGCGTTGTTTGAAATCAATTGAGTATTGAACATTGATCAGATCTGAATAGCCAGGTATATCTCTACCTCTTTCTCCGCAACTATTTCCTTTCTCAACAACCTTAATTATCGCAGCATTGTAATTAGTTTGTAGATGTAGTTTACGACTCTTGTACAAACAATATTAATTAATTAATTAAATATAAGTGATTAACTTTAAAAAGCGTTTCGAGAATATTCTTTTGTGTAGGGGAAAAACTGTACAATATTATCTATGTGTAGTAATGGTTCCTAAATGTAAGTAATTTGAAGATCGAGTGAAAACTTTTTTCATTTATAAAAAGCATTAACTTTGTGGCTCGCCATAATTTACAATAAAAAACACATAAATTTGTTGTAGACCACTTTTATTTTATTAAAACTCTACCGGTTTCGGAAGTTACCAGTTTTAATATTCTCCTGATGAAGGAAGGGTGCTTCCGAAACCGGTAGAGTTTTAATAAAATAAAAGTGGTCTACAACAAATTTATGTGTTTTTTATTGTAAAACTTTTTTGTTTCATTTCTCCTCAGCAGTCATGACTTGACGAACCATTACGGATTAGGCTTATTTCAAGAAAGTGCGTGGTATCTACTCAGGATCATCGTGGTGCAGTTTTTCAAGTGACTGTAATTTTAAAGTTAGTATATCTACAACCAGGATATTTCTCGATCTTCGGCCATTTATATTATTTCATATTTTTCATAGAATCCTCTTGCGAAAAACTGTTAAACCTTTTTGATTCTGCTCTCTTAGATAAAATCTTGTAATTTTGTAAATAATATAGGAGTAGTTTCCTCGATTTTTGTCTATTTAAAAGAAAAACAATGGCGGGAGTAGCCTCTTAGAATCCATAAATTGTATGAGAAATTTCCCATCAGTCCTTATCACCGCGATCTCAGTTCCCGCGCGAGAGGGCTCTGGGAGTAGGAAGAACTTAACCCCTATTTTACAAAACTACAATTTTAGACAAAAAAAAATACTTAAGAGAAGTAGAACATATTATATATTCTGGTAAGTGTTTTTAGAGTGAGTATTTTCTTCCATTAATCTCTCCTCTTCACTTTTTTAATAACAACATCGATATCCAAGGCTTTGCTGGTTAACTTATTACTACCTTAAAACCATGAATATTTAATATACCTAAGTAAATATCTTATAATTTAGTTAACTATAATACTTAGCTGGATGTTAAGCATTATACAGCATTATCTAAAAATGTTATTATTGGTGTAAATAAAGTTTAACATGATCGACACACCGGTGGTGTGGACACTTGGCTAGGAGATCAGAGCGGGTACCGGTAACCTGTTAAAAACGAGCAATACTTAGTAACAGATCTCTGGGTATTGTAGCTTTATCGATTCGAAATTAATTCTTTAGAAAAAAAATCGTTAATCCAATAATATTTGGATTATTTGTATAGCGCCATTTTTGTGAAAAATCACCTCAAGGGCGCTGTACAAATTTTACTTCCTATTCTTTATCTCATTATGTACAAACAGATACAGAAAAACATACTTACCTGGCAGATCGATTCAGATGAACACAGTTTTATTAGAAAATTTAAGTATAGAGACGATAGTTTTAATGTCGTTGATAGAAGTGAGAAAATGTTTCGTTGACAATTTCAAGACAATGTTGCCTTTTTGAGGATGTAGACAATTAAAAACGAAAAAAAAAATCTTACTGGATTTTTTTTTAATATGTCTGGCTTCTAAATACATAAAGCGGGTAGCGCCCCAGATTACAGCTGGCCGTATTATAAAAGTGTATCGCGGAGAGGCAATTCAAAAGGCAATAAAATAAAGAGATCCAACGCGATTCGAGTGTTACAGTAAACAGAGTCGCAAACCGGAATATGGGATGAGCCCCCCTGAGGAGCAGGGACACTGCCCGGACTGCCCCCATCCCAATAACAGGGGGGGTGTACAAAATAGCATTAGACAAAAAAAAACGGGGTGAAATGGACCACAAAATATGCAAAAAAAATCTTCATCAAAAATTATTTGCATTTCAAAAATGATTAACAATATTTGAAAAAAAAAATAAGACTGTTGCGTTAACTTCTCACCTTTTGTAAAAAAAATGTGTTTTCCTCTCCTGTTCATTATCCTCCTAATATGTTTAATACGCCATTTCTACAATACATTTCTCGAACCTCCTACCAATCTTAAAGCCTTTCTCTCCCACTTCTCGTTTATTATCCTATAAGATATACCCTTCCAGCAATTTGTTGGTAGGTACATTTAAACAAACTTCCACACTTTTTTTAAAATCTTTACTTCTAATTAAAAATAAAAATACATGTAAAGTATGCTGACTTAATTTCGTTTCCTACCCTGCTTTAAATGAGAGGGTGACTTTGTGTATTTGCAAACAAAAAAAAGGCTTATTTTTTATTTTAATTTTTAGATGTCGACAATTTTTGTTTAAGAGTGGGAGATTTTTTACCAAAGTTCTTTTGTCGCATGGCTAGGACCATGGTTCTTATTCATTAGTGACGTTATTTTGCAGTCGTATATTTAAAAAAAACGCTCTTTTGTCTAAGGCTATTAACCGCCCTATGCCTATGAACGTACGTGATACGCAAACTTTGATTGTACCATTCTGCGCTATCCCGTATCATGTACGCGTTTGAGAAAAAATAATATATCTCATGACTACAAACCGTAATGACCACGCGCGCGTCCAAACAACACGGACATCAAGTCTAAAAAAGTAGTACTTCAAGGATAGGCGAAGCCTGCGGTCGCTTGTTTGACAAAATATTACCATTATAGTCATAATCTAGACCAAAAAAAAGAGATTATTTTTTGCCTATTTTTTTAGAAAATTACCTGACGGTAGGGCGGTTAAGGGTCGGTTTTGTAAAAAGCATGAGATTTTTTTGCTAAAGTTATTTTGTCGAATGACTAGAACCATGGTTTTTCTTTGGTTTGTCATTTTGAATAGCATATATTAAAAAACGCTATTTTGTTCTAGGCTATTTGGGTCGGGCTATTTTGTAGAAAACCCGGGCAGCGACTCAGGGCTGGCAGGAGAGTGAGCGGGTCTCCCCACTCTGTTATTTACTTAGAGGCGTTCACACCCCCGGGACTGCAGACGTGTTTGATATTTATTTTATTGTCTAGATTTGTCCCCATGTTGCTTGGGATGAAGTAGAATCTGGTTTACAACACAACAGTCATTTAGTATCTTCGAGAAAATGGGATTTAAAAGTGTCACTTCGGAATGTACAGTTGATTTATAATTTTTTTTACATATTTAACTGTGGAAGCGGAATTTTTTAATGGAGATATTTGTTTTTAAATACAATAGCAGGAATTAAGTGAGAAATCGAAGGGTGTTGAAATCGGCGGGAAAAAAAATGTTAGAAGACATTAAACATTTGTTTAAAAAATGTTAGAAGGCATTAAACATTTGTTTAAAAAATGTTAGAAGGCATTAAACATTTGTTTAAAAAATGTTAGAAGGCATTAAACATTTGTTTAAAAAATGTTAGAAGGCATTAAACATTTGTTTAAAAAATGTTAGAAGGCATTAAACATTTGTTTAAAAAATGTTAGAAGGCATTAAACATTTGTTTAAAAAATGTTAGAAGGCATTAAACATTTGTTTAAAAAATGTTAGAAGGCATTAAACATTTGTTTAAAAAATGTTAGAAGGCATTAAACATTTGTTTAAAAAATGTTAGAAGGCATTAAACATTTGTTTAAAAAATGTTAGAAGGCATTAAACATTTGTTTAAAAAATGTTAGAAGGCATTAAACATTTGTTTAAAAAATGTTAGAAGGCATTAAACATTTGTTTAAAAAATGTTAGAAGGCATTAAACATTTGTTTAAAAAATGTTAGAAGGCATTAAACATTTGTTTAAAAAATGTTAGAAGGCATTAAACATTTGTTTAAAAAATGTTAGAAGGCATTAAACATTTGTTTAAAAAATGTTAGAAGGCATTAAACATTTGTTTAAAAAATGTTAGAAGGCATTAAACATTTGTTTAAAAAATGTTAGAAGGCATTAAACATTTGTTTAAAAAATGTTAGAAGGCATTAAACATTTGTTTAAAAAATGTTAGAAGGCATTAAACATTTGTTTAAAAAATGTTAGAAGGAATTAAACATTTGTTTAAAAAATGTTAGAAGGCATTAAACATTTGTTTAAAAAATGTTAGAAGGCATTAAACGTTTGTTTAAAAAACGGTAAAAATAATTATAAAATTGAAAACTTTTAAGAATTACATATTCAGATGAGGTTTAGAGATCAGAAAAGACATTTGAAAGGTAACGGGAAAATATCTTTATCATTGATCAATTAATTAATCAACGCTGATAAAGGTTCAGGGGGAAAGGAAACTAGTTAGATATAAATAAGTAAAGCGGCTTTAAACAACGACAACAAAAATATTTGAAGAGTCACTTTGTGGTTTGACATATTATTAAATAATGAATGCTTAACCACCACAAATATTAAAATATATTTATCAATCGGTTTCGCTTGGCCCAAGTTTCAATTTTAATCTTGACCCTGACGAAACTCGAGCTAAGCGAAACCGGTTGGTAAATAAATTTGTGATTAAAAACAGTGTTTGATTCATTTAATTTTTTTGTATAAAACATGAACTCCACATTTCTACATGTTTCCAAATGTTTTCAAAATATTTTTGGTGTTCAGAACGCCAATATATAATCGCGAGAAGGAAATTCTGAAAGGTTTCGCGTAGTAGTTATTAGATTAGAAATACCTAAATATTGCAAATATTTCTACAACTTTTGTCAGATTTTTCTGAAAACGCAATCTAAACACACTGAACAATCTTTGATGTCTGAGGGTAAGAAGACTTTTGTTCAGGGTAAGTTTCTAAGAAACTTCTTTTCTCTGAATTTTTTTTTTAGAATACAAACCCCGTGTTGTTATTTGTGACATTTTCCTGATATAATGGGTGCCCTAATGAGTGAGAGCCGTCTCGCCCGCGACAAGATAAAGTGACATTTACACAATTCCCTGATCGGAAATCTATCTCTGGACCGGTCACTGGGAGGAAAAAGGTTCCTTGTCTATTTGTCGCTGGGGGTCATTAAGGTCTACCGTCCCCCGTCTCCCCGGGGGCTCGTCACCGCGATTACCTCCGCCCGACCTCTGGACCAAGGGGCTGAGACTCCCTGAGACTGGGTAGACCTCCCCCCCACAGGCTGGGTGGCCGGGTGTAATCCAATCACGGGAAACGAGTGACCAGCCTGCGCTCTACAATCGGCAGAACGATTGAGCCGGCGACAGTGCAATTCTTACAATATTACTGTTTCTGCGGCCCCACCTGGTGCAATCATCCATATATCGCCACGGAAATATTAGAATTAAATTATAAATATCTAATTATATGTATATTGTATAACAATTCATTTTTATAATGGGTAATAGATTTTTTTAATACAAATATATACCCTCATTATAAAACTATGTTAGTGTGTATGGGATGTTATTTATTTTGTTATTTAGACGTTTTATTTTTTTGTCATTATTTTTTTTTATCATTTTCATATATTTTATTTAGTTTAAGTTTTCGGTTTGCTTTTTTAGTTTCGTTTCGAATTCAATTAGGTTTTTAATAATAAATCTTATATTATCCGGTAATTTGTTAAAGAATTTTATTCCTGCGCATTTACCAAAGTTTTTTTACATATCAGAATCGGCTACATG
Organism: Halesus radiatus; assembly: GCA_022606495.2. NCBI lineage: Eukaryota > Metazoa > Arthropoda > Insecta > Trichoptera > Limnephilidae > Halesus > Halesus radiatus. Next base: position 57,819 of record JAHDVE020007785.1, read on the forward strand.
TATTTTTGCCTGAAGTTTTTTAGTGTTTCTGAATGGTTCAGTTTTATTTAAAATACCGTCTTTATATATTTGTAAAGTTGGAACAGAGTATTTAATTTTCTTACTTTAAGTTCTTTAATAAGAGTTTCGCTTACATTACGTAGTATTTGCTTGAATATAGAAAATAAAAATAAATCTAAAAGTTTTTCGCGGTCAACAGAATAAGATTGTTTGTATTTATGGATATTACCGTTTTGTACTACCTACCACTCCCTGGACCAACTTTTCGGACAGCTTGGCAATGATCATCATCACGCCATCTGCCCTGATGACGAACACAGCAAGGCTGTCCAAAATGTTAGTTCAAAAAGGAGGAGGAAGGAAACATTCCAAAAGTTAAACCCCCTCTAAAGTCGGTGTAAATATTATGCAACACGTAATGTCAAAATAATGAAAAATTGGCTTAAAACCACGGCATGTAAGAATCTAATAAGTAAGGCGGAAAATGAATGAAAATTTCAATAATAATAATAATACTTGGACGATTTATATAGCGCCGTTTTTTGTGAAAAATCACCTCAAGGGCGCTGTTCTATGTATTATGATCTGATAAATACCTAGCTGCCCATGTACAATACTCAAGATATTATTGACACCCCCACAACCCTTAATCACTATTGCATAATAAATCACCTCGGTAGATACTTAGTTTCCTTACTATTATCATTTAACTACCCCGGGGACCGTTTCTCACCCTAGTTCTCGTGTTAAGGGTTAATTAATTGTCGGTGCATAAGCCACTTACTCCGTATCACAACAAAACAAGAAATAAACACCCCACCGCTGAAGGTCTTAAAAATAGCCGTGACTTGCTGGGATTTCAGCAAGTGGGGTGATGGAAATAAGGTACATTTTCCGGTGTGTATTGAAAAGTCGATGACGCTTTGTTTAATGGGCCGTGTGCAAAGGTATTCAATGCGATTATAATGGTTTAACAACTTCTTTAGTGGTATGTCTTAAGTATTTAGTGAGATACTTCATATTTATGCCCAATAGGCAGGAAATATGTACCAAACAAATATATATATAAAAGATAAGTGTATACTTGTTGAGAAGAAAATTATCGATTGTATTAATGTAATTAGGTGCAGTGTAAAAAACAAGTGAAGGCAATTTTAAACGTTTTATCTAAATTCCAGTACGTATTTCATATAGAATTAAAAAGATTACGGTTTTAGGATTCGATATTTTTAAATAATAATAATACTGTATTCCAGAAGTCACGAGGTGATAGTGCAATGCAATACTTTCCATGTGTTACAATAATAACAAAGAAAAAATAAATAACGATACACAAAAAATAAAATAAATAATGTAAGAAATATTAATGAATACAAAATTAAATACGTTTATGGTGGATATACGGTCTCCCATCTCCAGAGAACCATCGGATGGAACTACATCCAGACTGCCGTGGAAGTAATAATGGTATTCTTGGATTGGCGTACTCTGCGCCATAAGCTTTCCATGCGGTGACGGAGAAGTGCCATTATACCTTTTCCTGACTACCCGTATTGAATTTACAGATAAATGATTCGTAGTATTTTTTGCGTCAGCAGACTACAAAGTGTTTTTGGGCGCTGACCGTTAATAACACTGCTAATATTTAACTTTACCGCATATTACTCTTTTTGTTTTAAAAGTAACTGTTGATATCGAGATTTTTTTTTTGGGCCAGTTTCACCCGGCGTTCTTCATGAGTGGAGGCCAGTGGCGTGCACTCTAAGAAAAACAACGAGAATTTCTAAGAATTAGGGGAGAACTTGTATGCTCTTTTATTAATTTGGTTCCAAAAATCAGTGAAAAATGATAATTAAAAAACTTCGTTCAAATATTCAGTATACAATTTTTACCCAAACGAGAAAAACTGCACTCAGTCTACCTTTGGTCGTAGAGCAATGCAAGCCACCTGCTCTAGGTGAAACTTATCTAGTCAATAACACGCACGTGTAAAGGGGCTTTTTTAGTGTTTTTTAACATGTTATAGCTTGAAAGGTTCTATTAATAATGAATGGCAAGGAAGAACCTGATAACAGCAAATACTACTTTTTTTTCTTAATGTTTTGTATTTAAAATGTAATGTTGCGTATTGCAAACCCCAAACAAGCAAGGAGGAAAAAACATATTATTATTTGGTAAGCACCAAACTACCAGCACCAACCGCCAGTCTTTAGCGAGCGCTGGGCCCGAGCTCACTCAGGACCACGTCCAACTTCACTGTTTATTTTACTTTATTTTTTACTACTGACTTCATTATTACTGTTTTTTTTCGTAGTATATTCCTTATCATTGCTATTTATTTGAACTCATATTTATTTAATTTTTTATTTTTTATTAATTTATTATACACATGTGACGTGTGGGATTGCACCAAAGTGGGGAGAAGTTCTGGAATAAAAACTTATTATTATTATTATTAGTAATATCAGTAAATATGATAGTAATTTCAGCAAGCAATTAATCAGGATGTAATAAGTCATTGATATGCCTAACCTATTCCGTATAACTATTCTTTCATCCCTCTATAATGTCAAAGGAGATCGAAAGCGATTTTGGAAATGGGATCTGATTCCCTTCGGAGATGCCGGGGGCGCAGTAGGGGGCGGTGGAAAGGGGATGGTGGAAGCGCCTCCGCTCAATTAGCCACGAGAAAGATGGCTGGGGGAGGAAAGGTGAGGGTTGCATTGACTGCGTATCGATGACCGTAGTTTGCTACATTCTTTCTGTTTTCTTTACACTTATTTGAGACATTGAAAATTAATTTTAATAGTGGTCTAAAATATAGATTCCATGTGAACATTTTTTTTAATGTTTGAATCTGTTAGTTCTTCGTGGATTTGTAACGTGATGTTATGACATAAATCTTTGTCATTGACTTACTTATTTATTTGGGACAATGCAGCAAACATCTTAACCATAATGTTGCAAATGTGTGCTAAAGCAACAAAACTCTTGAAAAGTGAGCTTTGCGGTTATGAAATTTACATCTATCTCTGTTTTTTTTTTATGTTAGCGCATGAAATAAGGCAAAATACCATATTTATGGTAAATATTTACAATTTTAAAAAATGATTTAAAAAAGGGTGTTGAAATACCGATGACTTGATTTGATTAATTTTTTAAGAGCTTCAATTATTTTCTAGCGTTTTACAGTGAACAGAAGGGAATACAAATTTAATACGTACATGGATACGATTCACAGGCGAAACCGGCTAACAAACTAGTTCTACATAATCCCGAGAAAGATTTGTACTATTATATATATTATAATCGCTTTATAAATAAAGTCTGTAAAATACAAATACATGGCACAGATCACACGTTTAATCACTATAAAATAATTTTTAATGTCCTAATTTTATTCTATAAAAGTATTTTAAAGTTAGGAACCAGGGTCGTTTCCAAAATCTCCGAATAGTTATTAAGTCTGAGGATATACAGGTATATAATTTAATTGGGACCGGTATATCAGTTGCTCCCTATGCTTGCTAAGTGAAATAATTTACGTAAATCCTTGCTAAAATTTAAGCGTGATAATTCGACAGCTTAATCCACGCTAGCCACAAATAGTACATTTTTATGCGCTGCGGCGCTAGTAGTGACAAATCTTTTTAATTTGACATTCACGTAAATGATTGCATACTTTCGCTTCCCCAAAATTTACGTTTATTCGGAATTGCCTACTTGTATCATTAAGGACTTCGATGATTCATCGAGCGTTGAGGAATGTCGACGACATTAATTGATAAAGGATTCAATCTAAAACAGTCTGGTAATTATTTTCATACCTGGGGATTTTAATAGTTCCAGTGTGAGGATATAGTTTGTTTTCAACGGTCATTTCGTGATAATTTCATGAATAATAACACTGACTCCAGTTATTCAAATATTATTTACAAATAGGTTCCTCGCATATGGAACCGTGTGTGGGGGACTTTATCAAAAATCAACTAGTAAATTAAACCAGCATAAGAATAAACATTGGGCGTTGACATTTTATGAAGAAAAACGTTCCTCTATTATTATTTTTAATCATAGACAAAACGTGTAACATTGGTGATATCTGTGCTTACGACTTATATACAAATTTGTGCTAAGCTCATCATAAAACCCATATCATTTCTATAGTATACTGAAAACCAGTTGTATTTTTTTAATCCAATTTATCTCCTTTACAAAATCATACAATATAAAATCAAAAACCTATAATAATTGAGTAAGAAAAAAAAATAACGCCACACAAACGACATTCAATAAATTCCACCCAGAACCTCGAGGGCTCTTTGATTCAAAACACATTCTAACAGAATAAAATAAAATAAAATAATCAAACTGAATCTAAGTTACTTCCCATCCTGCGTCTCCCCCCGAAGGAGCCCGCACCGCTCTGCAAATAGGTGTGTAGATAACAATCTATTTGGATTGGGGCTATATTTCATTTTTTTCTTTCACTCTTTTGTGCGACTTTGTTCACCTATGCTACCGCTAACTACGGGGCACAGCTAAATCATATAAGGGACGTATACGTTAACGTTATACGGGTCGGGGGGTTGCTTCTGGCGATAGAAAATCCTGAAATCTTTCTCCTACTAAATCAAACGACAATTTTTTGCATATTTGTAAAAAGCATTAACTTTGTGGCTCGCCATAATTTACAATAAAAAAACACATAAATTTGATGAAGACCACTTTTATTTTATTAAAACTCTACCGGTTTCGGAAGCACCCTTCCTTCATCAGGAGAATATTAAAACTAACTTATGATACAGAATATTGACAAGACATATACATTTTATTCCATAGATCACACTTTTAACAAGGACACAGGGGTTACAATTCTTCACCGTAACAATAAAAGCAAAAAATTGGATAACTTAGAAGCACTCGAAATTAGAAAATCCCCGAATAATAATGCTAGTATTTTAAATAACCAAATTAACTTATCTTTTAGTCCCATTCTGAATATTTTTCCAATAAATCGCTCTGTTCTTCCCGGAAATCCTACAATTACCCCTACCCATTTGCTTACCCCCCACTCCAACACCTAAAATTTATATGTCTTGTCAATATTCTATATCATAAGTTAGTTTTAATATTCTCCTGATGAAGGAAGGGTGCTTCCGAAACCGGTAGAGTTTTAATAAAATAAAAGTGGTCTACAACAAATTTATGTGTTTTTTATTGACAATTTTTTGGCCTATTTTATGTTAATCGTTTTGTAATACTTGTTTTTGTGTTTAATTCATAGAACATATGTAATATTTTTACAAATTGAATGTAAATCAAATTTAATAATGTTTTATTAAGTTCTGCAAGCATTTAATTTTTTTATATTTTATTATTGTAACAACTGTTTTAGCGTTTAAGTCTATTTTCAAACTGATTTATTTTCAGTTTGAAAATGGCCTTGAATGCTGAAACAGCTGTCACAATAACAACAAAAAAACTCAAATACTTGCACAACTTAATAATAATATTATGAAATTAGATTTACAATTAATATATATATGTATATATTTTAAAGTATTCTACAAATAAATTTGACATATCTAGGTATTTTGAATATTTGTGGTAATCAAAATAATAAGCTGTTTTTTTTATAAAAGGAACCCAACTAATAAAATTTATTATAGAAAGTAAAGTTTATAATTTTTTTTCCTGCAGTTGTACCGCTTTTTTTCGGCGAATTTAACTTGGAACGCAATATAACTCTGTCCTGACACACACTCGCTCATCCCCTTCCGTACATACTCTCTTGTTATTTGTATTTAATTCACTTAATCATCTTATTATCTTCTTCCATTTATTTATTTTTTCTTAAAGAAAGACAAATATTCACAGGTTCCGAATAGCCTGAAATATTTGAAAATCTCCTACTAACATCACAGTTAGCGAAAGATATTGCTTGTGTTGCGATGGAGGGCTTAGATAGGCGAGGAATTGTACTCACGATGCCTGGCCGGGATCCAGATGCGATGCCAACTCAGCCACTGACCGGTCATGTCGTATATTTGTCAATTGATAAATACGGCAGTTTTTTAAACTGCTTACATGCAAATTTCACTAATAGAAAACCTCATTCGTTTTTGAAGCCTGACAAAAATAACCGAAACAACTTGTACCTGTATGACCATTATGACCAACACGGTCACAACGTACAAAGCTCTATCCAGAACATTCAATCAACAATTACCAGTTTCATTCGAGAACATTCCACATGCCACCCCAACAAGGGGTAGATATTTATGAAGTGAGACAAGTCGGAATTGTCCAATGTCCACACGCGGACATGGGACACGGGACACGGGATACGGGACATGTCTCGCCGGGTACAAAAGCAAGAGTAGGCCCACTGCCCACTTGATCAGTATTCAGGTCGCCGCCAGCTAACAGCATTGCCGGCCGGTAACTAGCCGCAGCATATCTCCCATCTAGCTACTAGCTGGTGGCTACTTCCTAACTGGGTGTCCACTGTTCAACGTCTCTGATGACATTAGGAGGGACACCGCAGGAATGTAACACGCAGCTCGGGAGGGGACTGATTGGGAAGATTGGGGTTTCCTAAATCCCTAGTGCAAATGTGATGTTTTATTCTGAAAAAATCTATGTTTATCACATTGTCATTTTAAGACGTATAGCTTTATTATTCGATTTAAATATTTACTGATAAGCAGAAAACGTATTTTATGTCTTATTAAAACTCGCAATCGCTGAGCTCTACCATTGTGAAATTTTCGTACAGTTTATTTTGTCTGGAATTTCTGGATCAATGCAACTATTTTAAAGTCGCTACTTCATTTCCATCACGGCCGATGGAGCTTATAAAAATCCGTTATATCATAACTAAAACGTTTTTTCTGAAAAGGGTATTGAAACTTGAGCGAAACCGGGTAGTAATGAGCTAGTTAAAATTAAATCGAAGATTTCGTTTATGTAATACCTAAGTTAAACGATTTTTGTAAATTCCTTCTCAGTTCCCCAAACAAATTTTGTTTTTTTCTTTTGAATGCATATTTCTCTATCAACCACGATGGTTCCCCGAAAAATCTACGGAAACAATCGCGGCGACACTTTATCTCTGGAGAAATAAAAATACCGTCACTATTCCAGGTTGGAAATGAAGCCTGTTAGACGGGCGAGGCGGGCGGGGGTAGCTGTAAGAACCGGGTCCTTTAGTTTTTCCCGTGCATTTAAAGGGGTCGGGCCGGGCTCGTTTGACTGCGAATGGGCCACTTAGCCACGGATTCCTTACGTACCCTACATAGTACCTACTATCTACCATGTACTACCACTACCAAACCACTTCTCTGCACAGAGAAAGTCACTAGGTATGTGAAAGAAATCTTCCTTTATTTCCGGGGCGTCAATAGGTACCAACTACGTAGGTTTAAAGGTTTTTTGTTAACAAAAATTTAATTTAAATTTTTTTTACTGACATACAGTCCAACATTTTATAGTATACTAAAAATGAGGGCGCTCCGATCTTTTAGAACGTTTTAGATGACCACTCCAAGATGACTCATAGGAAGAATATTATAAGTTTAAAAAAGCACATTGGTCCAAGTGCATGTTTTTCACTTTCACCAAATGGTATTCAGAAATTAGTGGTACTTTCCTTAAGATGATTCTACATCACATAGACATTTACACGAAAGGGGCGATTTTTAGTATTTCTGAAATTTGTGCATATAAATAACCATGTTTTAAATGTTAGATACCTAAAATTAAAAAACACTATCAAAAGTACAGCTCAAAAATGTAAATTGAAAAACGAATTATGATGTTTTGCATTGTTTCTTTAAAACGAACTGTCAAATTCGAGTGTGAATTGACCTAGTAATGAAAAAATGTTGTTCCACTTTTAACTGTCTACATTTCATTGCCAAGCTGTACCTAGAAATTAAATGTTTCATTATTAGGATTTCAATCGCAATGTGATTGCTTTTTCAGCACAAGTCCAAATATGATGTTCTTTGGAGATGATCAACAATTAAAAATAAAAATAAAAATTCCAAATATTTCAGTTTTTATGTTTTTTTCGTATATTTTCAATATAATTGTTTGCATGTTCCTAGTAGTGCTGGTATTGCATTTTTTTCAGTAGTTTTGTAGAACAATCTTAAAGTCATTATATTATTAATTGTTTTTGTGTTTAATTCGTAGAACTCCTTCTATTTTTTATTTTTTTAAATTAAAGTAAATCAAATTTATTATCAAGTTCGGCGAGTATTTTTAGTTTTTTATTGTTGTAACAGCTATTTCGGAGTTCAAGGCCATTATCAAACTGCAGAAATAGCTGTCACGATAATAAAAACTAAAAATACTTGCAAAAATTAATAATAACATTATTAAATTTTATTTATATTGATTTTTTTTTAAAGTCATTATAATTTATACCGGCGTTTTGCCCGTTGCACCAAACGGGGGTAAATTGTATTATTATTTCCTAATGTATTTTTTTTGCCTTTTTTATAAAGAAAGACAAATATTCCCTGGTTACGTATAACCTGACAATATTTGAAAATCTCCTACTACCATCGCAGTAAGCGGAAGATGTTGCTTGTCTTGTAAATGGAGGACTTAGCCAGCCGAGGAATTCAACGTCATTCGTAATTTAATTCTGACAGATGAATACTTGAATTTGTGTTTCTTTATTATTCCCTAATTTAAATCATAATTTGACATCTACAATTAAATGTATCCATGATTCGTATTATTATTAATTAAAGTTATCTGCATATTTCAGTCAACCCGCCCTAACCTAACCTAACCTAGCTATAATTTATATTACACTTAAATAGCGGATGAAACTAACATTGTACTAATGCAACTAAAACAAATGGCTTTCGATTTGTATCGCTATTTCAGCCAAACGGCGATGTTAGCGTAAATATGTGTCCAAAATAAGGATATGTTTTCGCGTTCGATTAACAAAACAGGTCAATTTTTTACTCATGGCGGCGTTTACAATGTATTTTGTACCGATGCACTTTATCGTATTTGTGAGAGTCACCTATACGAGGAAAAGTCAAAGTTATTTGGGCGCTACGCACTAGAAAGTAATGTAAGAACGCGTTCAATGTTTGCAGCGGTAGTTCTATGAACATTCACCGCCCACCGCGGGGAAAGTTCACCGCACACAACAGAAAAAATAAAATGTCTGAATGGTGGCTGTTTGTGCCTAAAATGTGACTGTTTGTATTACATTAATACTAATAACAATTTAATCTCACCTAACCTAACTTAACGGTACTGTTATTTCATTTATTATTATTTGTACTAAATTATTTCAGTTATAAAACACACACTTCCAAATAATAGCAAATAATTTTTCCCGCTGTGGTGTGGTGAACTTTCAGCGGTGAATTGAGTGCGGTTAACTTTCATCGCGACCGCGGTGAATTTTTTTCACTGAATTTTGAGTGGTGAATTTATCTGATACCCACAGCGGTATGTCGCGTAGCAAAGCTCGTTTAATAAGGGTACTGAGCGCAGGTGTTTTCCGTCATTTTATAGATTTTTTTAATTAAGTTTAAAGAATTCTACATATAAGTTTTTGTTATCGTTTTATCCATCAAAAGTATTTTGTGCGTCTGTCGAGTATCATAAATACAAATATTACATGGTGTCTGTAATGTCATTGGGTACCACTTGTTAATTTATCTTCGACGAATGTCTTTTCTTACGCTTTCACGTGGCAAATACTCATACAATAAATTTCAATATAAGTCCATGGCGTATAAAGTTACCTATACTCGTGGAGGCATGTGTGTAGTTACTTAATTCATTAGCGAGCTTGTCGAGATGAATGGTTCAATGATGGGCGAGGCCTCCAGTCAGTGATCAGGGAACACTAGCAGGGTGCATGTAGTCCTTAACGCTTAACTCGACACAACCCCATACATTCAAAATGTGGAGAATATTTAAAGTTTATTTTTCTGGTTTTGATCATTGCTCTAAAAATGTATAGTTCAATATTTCATTAATAATCATTGATCTTAAAAACGATCCAAATTCGAAAATAAAACGATTGATGTTCGATTTTGGCTATGACGTGATATCTAATAGCATTTTCCACTCTACAGAATGTCGACACTTTTTAACTCAAGTCAGGGCCTTGAAATTTTTGGTACCGGTCTAAATGATTTTTGTTTGAACTCGAAGATTATAATTTAGAATGTCTAAAATCGTGAACTCTACCAAAATCTTGTTCAAGATTTGACACGAATGTTCTCTCAAATGTATATTTTGGTCCTATTTTTGTCATTGCTTCATGGATATATTATGTACGTGCTTTTCTTTTTCTGTAACTCTTATTTATTTCATTTCGTGTAATTAAGAAATAGTCCCGAAACTGCCCCTACAAACTTTTCCCGATGTGACGTCAAAAACGCTCTCCGCACGAAAATAATATTAACGTTTTGGCGGCAAATTAAATCAAAAATAGTTTCGATAATTTATTCGTCAACAAAAAAAAATTAATATAATCCATTATTACTACGTTTTTCTTAATTGTTACCGTCAAGAAAAACAGTATTTTTGTTATTAATAATGTATTTGAAGAAAAGTTATTTTCACTATTTGAATCAAGATACCCTATTCCCCGAACAGTAGTTGAGGGTGATGGTATGCGAGTAGGGGAGGCTGGCATAGACCAGAGCTACCGGAGAAGATCGGCCCAGATTTAGGGGTTAATCTCGGAATGTGAACGGTGGCTTGTAAGCTTTATCTTTTATGAACTACTGCTTCGGGAGGTCGTGACGCTGCTGGAAAATTCGAAACAAAGCTTAAAAGTTTGTAGCTTTATTTGGAAAAAGGGAAAGTTAAAGGCTATTTCTATAAATTGTCATTTCTTCTTCAATGCGTACATTTTTCTTTTATTACACATTTGGATGGCGACATTAAAAGTGCATATAATTCATCATTCAGTTTTTAGTATTTTAATTATTTTTCAATAATTTTGTTCGCTTCAAATAATTTATGGCAAAAAGTTTCCATTTATTATTTTACTGGCTTCACAAGTTAAGACTCTTTTTTTCTTAGGAAATAAAATTTAGAACAACTGCATGTCATCTGATCTATTTTTTTACAACTACATAAATCGATTAACAAAGCTCCATAGCTCACGATGGAAATGATCCACAAGCTTAAAATAGTTACATTAACCCTTAAATTTTCTACGGAAAATTCCATGTTACCAAAGATTCGAATGTTTTTGCTCGTTTGGAACAAACGGATATATTTTCAATCTTATAGTTAATAAAAAAATTAAATTAATAATTGAAAGAATAAGCCATATTCCTATCTATTAATGTTACCAAACTTCTAGTACTTATTATTCACTACATATTATTATTTTATTGTGATTAACATGTTTAACAGGTGTTAACCAGGTGTACCAAACTCAGGAGCCAGTTCTTTTCATTGGCGTAGTAACTTTGAAAAAAATAAACATAAAAAAAAACATATTAAATAGTTATGATTGGAATTTACACGCTGTTTACGAAATTCTAACACTAATACAAAACACGTTTTTTTTAAATCCCATTTTCAATTTGAACACTCAACCAACTTTCAAAAAACTTTAATTTTTTTCGCGAAATTCTCTTTCACTGCCGCCACCCAAATGTAAATTTCATAAATTGTTAAAGTAAATCCCTCGAAGCAATTTAAAAAGTGTTGTTTAAAATGATGCATTTAGCCAAATGATATCGCCGTAAAGCCCCCGCTCAGTGCTCGGGGCGCAACCAACCCTCCCAGGAATATAACTTGGGTTTAAATAACTCCCCTAACGAATTAAATTTAGTGTCGGACTGTCAATATACAGATCTCTTTACTTCGGGGTAATTGCGTAGGAAGGCAGGTACTTTTGATTTTAAGCTCAGCTAGGCTTTTACATGCCGAATAGAATTAGCACTAGTGTATGAAAAACACATCATTGTTATTTTACGTTTAGTTTATACACCATTTATTTTTTATTTAAAACATCATATTCTAGCTATAAAGTCATAGATTTTGCTGAATTCGAATCCATTCTGATTTTATTTTGATTAGAAATGATTTTTTTTTTTACATGAATACCGCACAAGAGTCCCAACTGCTCCCAACCGTCTGGAGACAGTGAGACTATGGCATCCCCAATTGGGGAATGTTGTGAGGCTGGAGGTATTTGGGGAGGGAAAATAGAAGGGGAAGAGGAAGGTGGGGAAATACCTGGCTATTCAGATCTGGTCACCAAACACGGCTAAAAGCCATTTCAAGCAACGTTTAAATTCTGAATGTTAGTCTTTCACCAGGGTGATACTGAGAGTATCTTCCACTCTGGAACGTGCACAAATATACTATATATTATTTTTAAATGAATTAATTGTGAAACAGCACAAATTAATTAAATAAAATTTACTTGTGCACGCCGGGATTTGAACCCGCAACCTTCGGATTCGCAGTCGAGAGCCTTACCCCTCGACCATCAGGCTATCGCCTACCTCGTGTGAAAACTCTTCTCATATATAAGTAATCACTTTTTTTCAATTTTTTCAAACCTTGAAGTATTTTTCTTCCTACAAATAATGGTACTCTTGGTACTGATAAATTTATCAAATAACTTATTTAATAAATTTTCGTACCACAGTTATACAGATTTATTAGCAAGGTTTATCAAAGGAGACTGGGTGACAATATTTGTGACCTGATCCCTAAACACTATCGAGTCAAGGCAAAATCGGGAGCTCTCAGCTCAAGAAAAGGAGCATTTAAGTATGCTTATTAACAGGGAAGTTGCTTCACAAGAAGATTGTAAATCGCCTTCTTTAAACTCCCCGACAAATTCCATTCTCTCTCAATCAAGGGTACGCTCACCCGTTAACGAGAACAGCTACCCCAAACTGCGGTATTCTCATGAAGATGCGATGGAGGAAGAGGGTTACCCTTCTTCCGACGATTCCTCATACTCCCTAGTGTGTAGAAGGAAACGCACCCGCGCTCATTCAGGCGGCTCAATAACCCCGGTAAACTCCCCGAACGGATCACCGCGCTCTTCGCCGCGCTCAAAAAAGAGCTTCACTGAAGCGAACAGATACGAATCACTGAGGACTCCCTCTCCCACAGCCCGCGCTTCCTCCTCTCGCGAGGCTCAGCCCTCAGCATCCCCTGCACGAGCAGAAGAGCCTTCTGCTTATAAGAAGACGATGAGGATCCCCCCCATCGTACTTCACAAAAAAACCGAAACCATATCACTTCTCCGATCCTTCGAAGACAAGGGTATAGATTTCACGGCCAGGAATATGGGCAACGGCCTCCATATACTGACAAAATCGCCGCGAGACCATCACGCGGTTACAAGGAATCTCATAGCGAGGAAAATTGAATTTCACTCGTTTAGACTACCCGAGGAGAAACCCCTGAGGGTTGTCCTTAGAGGCATCCCGGAGGATATCTCCTCCGAAGAAATCAAGGATGAGTTAATTCTCTCCTATCCGGTAACATCGGTGCACCGCATGAAAGACAGGCGCACCAAAAAACCAATCCCGCTCGTCCTCGTCACGTTGACTAAGAACGAGTTAGCAAAAAATATATTTAACAACCTCACGTCTATTTTTAGACTTAAGATCACGGTCGAATCCCTGCGAAACAAGGCCAGAATAGGCCAATGTTTCAGATGCCAGGCCCACGGTCACTCAGCCTCTTGCTGCCACGGGGAGGAAAAATGTGTAAAATGCGCCGGTTTACACCGATCCTCTGACTGCACTAAGGACAAAAAAACGCCAGCAAAATGTGCTCTTTGCGACGGGGCCCATACGGCCAATTACGGAGGGTGTCCCGCCAGACCCCGTAAACCAAACTTCAACACCAACAAAAATAAAAATTACATAAATAACTATCAATTCAATAGATCGCAATATAGAAACAGTAATCACTACAACAATATTAGTAGTAATAAAAATAACACTCAATTTAAAACACCTAGAAATAGTAACTACAATCAAGAACGACCAGAAATCCCTTCACAAAAGCGGCCGGATCCGCTTAATACTCTTGATTTTCCAACTCTGCCCACCCCTCAAGCCGCAGTCAGGGCCGCCCCGGTCTCCCAGCCACCCTCTAACCGTAGTTGGCCCGAGCCACACTACTTCAATCCCCGTGCCCCACAAAGGGACAATAGGGCTTATAAAAAACCGGTCCCCAGCCAAAATTACCGGCTGGAGAGACAATCGGAAGCACCCAAAACTTCCCAGGAACCCTCCGTTCCTCAGCCCTCTCCGCCCGCAGCGGACCCCGTACATATCCAGGCTTTAATGGAAAAAGCCACTGAACTCCAATTTTTGATCCAAAACGCCACCGCGGAGCTGGCCAATATCCAGTCTTATCTAAAAACTCAATATGTCTAGAAACAATATCAAACCTCATAACCTACGGACGGCCTATTGGAACGCCAATGGCCAGGTCTCGTCTCACAAGGAAGAGATAATAGAATTCCTTCACGATTTTGGTATCGAAGTCTTCCTCATTAATGAGACGTGGCTTAAGCCATCACGTAAGTTCAGAATACCAAATTATATCACCTACCGTGACGACAGACTTGCCAACAAAGGAGGCGGAACCGCCATCTTGGTTAAGAATAACATTGATCACCGTCTAGCACATTCCTTCTCTAATGAAAACATTGAATCCACATCGGTAATAATAAATACTTCTTCAGGACCGCTCAAATTTATTTCAGTCTATGCACCCCCAAAACGAAAACTAATTCCATCAGAATTGGATAAACTCTTGGCCGAAAATGTCCCCACTATAACAGCTGGAGACATGAACGCAAAACACGGATCGTGGCATAGCCAACGTGAAAATTCCAAAGGGATCATACTCGCAAAGTACGCGAGTACAAACCCCATCGTAGTCGATGCTCCGGATAGACCGACGATACATCATCACAACGGTAGGCCGGACGTGATCGATATCGTCATCCTCAAAAATACGAATCATTTACACTCCCTCCGAGTACTCAATGAATTAACTTCTGACCACGATCCAGTCCTCCTTACTTTAACAGGAGGCTCTAACCCTCTGGTCCCCGATAATCCTCCACGTACAAAAATAAAATGGAATAAATTCAACGAACTTCTAAGCAAAAACATAATAATACCTACCTCAATTCCCAACGAAGCCACTTTAAATGTTGCCACTTCCAATTTAATTACAACTTTAAAATCATGCATCACCGAAGCGTCCGATGAGATTCCCAACGACACAACACGTCACGGAATACCCGAAGAGATCAAAGATCTTATTAGGGAAAAAAATCTTGTGAGAAAGGAATGGCAGAGATCTTGCAATCCGATAGTTAAACAACATCTTAATCGTTTAAACAGAGAGGTACGGAATGCCCTCAGTGAATTTCGCAACGAACGTTGGCACGAGTTTATCACATCACTAGAAGACGACAAAGCAGCTTACTGGAAGCTCTCCAAATCGCTCCGACGCCCGACAGCAAAAATCTCTCCAATTCAAGGACTAAACGGACTAGTATACTCCGCTGCGGATAAGGCTGAAGCCTTCGCAGATAGCCTTGAAAATCAATTCAGTCCCAACACGGAACACGATAACCCAGCTTTCGTCGCAAAAGTGGATTCAAAAGTAAAATCTATTTTAAATCTAGATCCTGAAGACCCCCCAATCAGGTGCACAACTCCTAAAGAAATAATTAACATTATTAAAAAATTAAAGAAAAAAAAAGCAGCCGGTCCTGACGGCATCTCAAACAAAATCTTAAAATACCTTCCAAAAAAAGGCATCTGCGCCTTGACAGCCATATGCAATGCATCACTCCGACTGCGTTGTTTTCCAAAGGATTTTAAAATAGCTGACGTAATTTTAATCTCAAAACCAGGCAAGGACCCACTATTAACGGAGAATCATAGGCCTATTAGCCTCCTTCCATGCCTAGGTAAAATCCTGGAAAAAGTGATTCTAACAAGACTAAACGCCTTTACTCAGGACAGTAAATTCCTGCCAGACTTTCAACATGGTTTTCGAGCAGGTCACTCAACCTCTCATCAACTCCTGCGTGTTGTTGAATACATCACGGAGGGATTTAATACTAATAAAAAAACAGTCATTCTTTCACTCGACGTAAGTAAAGCTTTCGACAAAGTCTGGCATAACGGCCTATTATACAAAATGAACGCTCTAGGTTACCCTTTAAGACTTACGCAATTGATAGCTAGCTACCTAAGAGATCGATCCTTCAAAGTCAGAATAGAAAATATTTACTCGACATTACGCCCCCTCTCAGCCGGGGTTCCTCAAGGCAGTCAACTTTCTCCATCCTTGTACAATATCTACTCAAGCGATATCCCAAAACCTATAAATCACAATATTAAAATCACCCAGTTTGCGGATGACACTAACATCATGTCTAGTTCAACTGCCGAACTCACCGCCTCAATGCGTGTTCAGCAGCAAGCCGCTCTCACCGAAGAATGGTGTAAAAAGTGGCGTATATCAATTAATCCAACTAAAAGCGCCGCGACCGTTTTCTCAAAGACACGGCCGAAACGGCCCCCATTCATTAGACTGTTTGGGGAAAAGGTACCTTGGGAAAAGTCAATTAAGTACCTAGGTGTCACGCTTGACTCAAAGCTCACCTGGATGAAACATATCACCGAAAAAGTCAAAACGGCAAATAAATACCTTTCCGCACTCTACCCGATGATGGGCAAGAAAAGTCGTCTATCAACGGATAACAAACTATTACTTTACAAAACTACCATAAGGCCGTGTTTCACGTATGCATGTCCTATTTGGGGGCATGCCACTGCAAATCATATTAAAAAATTCAAATATTCCAAAACAAAGCCATTAGACTCGCGCTAAACGCACCCAAGTGGAGTAGAATCTCTACTCTCCACAACGATTCCAACATTCCGTTGATAAACGATTTCATTGTCACTCAGGCTTCTAAATTTTACGGCGGCCTAAAAGGCCACTCTAATCCAACAATAAATACGCTCGCAAATTACAGCGAAAACGATAAATTCAAATATATGAAACCGAAGAATGTCCTACGTAAGGAATAATTTTAAAACCTGCATACAGCCGCAGTATAGTTTTTAGTTCTCATTCAACAAACCCAAATTCATTAAAATCACCGTAAAGTATCAATAGATAATCTTATATAATTATGTTAGAGCCAGTAAACTCATTGTTTAGGATCTCTGTGAACAAATAAATTCAAAGTTCAAAGTTCAAACACTATCGAGTCAAAAGTAATAATAATATTTTTTTTAAATTTTAATGTAAATCAAATTTAATAATGTTATTATGTGTTTGAAAATGGCCTTAAACGCCGAAACAGCTGTCACAATAATAACAACTAAAAATACTTCCAGAACTTAATAATAACATTATTAAATTTGATTTACATTAAATTTAAAAAAAAATTAGATGGAGTTCTACGAATTAAACACAAAAACAATTAATAAATGAATTAATAATAATAATATTCAATTTATTGGAATAACTGTTTATGTAAATTTAATCATTAAAGATTAACAAATATCAAATGAAATGTGAAACAGAAAAAGACACTGAAAATAAAACGGTATCAGTTGCATCTGAGAATCGAACCCAGGGCCTTTTCTGCCTTACCGGAACAACAATTTACCACTGAGATAATGAGACCTAATTGTTTTCAGATATTAAGTTAAGATGTAATAATAACTCTTATTATGTTTGAAAAAAACTATACATTCGTATACGTATTATTTATTTTGAGGGGTGGTCCATAAACTTCCCATTCTACTGTAACAAAAAAATCACAAGACCAAGACCTGGCAAGAATCCATTTATTAAATTTAAATTACATTTCAGCATAGTACTTTTCCTTAAAGCTTGAAACTAACCCACAAACTCCCTACAAAAAGGGGTAAGTCACTGCGCTACTTAGGTTGTCTATTAATATTATCTATTAAACTTATTCTTTGTCTTAGACGATACTTTTTTTGTCCAGATTGTATATGAGTTCTCTTTTTCCATGGAATCAAGATGACAATTAGGACGTTGTACCATACGTAATCTGGCACACAAACGAACTGTATGAGGCCGGTTGATCCCAATCTACGGAGCGGGACTGGGAGGGGAGGTAGCACTCCTACCGTTCCCTCTGCGAGGAGGAACGGTACTGACGACAAGACCCCTGTTGACGACTTTTGCAAATTCTGCGGGCCTTGTCCGTGTGACGCTTATTGGGGTCCAGTCCGAGGAAGTAGTCCGATGGAAGTCCAAGGTAAGCAGTGGTAAGAGTAAAACAAGGCAGGTGGATCAGAAGTCAGAGCGGGCGGTGGGCAGAGAGAAGTACTTGTCAGGCTGGCGGTCGAATGCTAACTGCCGGAAGTGGCCTTTGCAGGCTACTTAAGGCGGTCCACAACGTGCAGACCTACGTCCCCGTGTGGATGCCTGACAAGTCTGTCTCCCTCCCACTAGCCGTACCGCTCTAAAGTTTTATTTTAAGTCTGAGCGGTCTGGCAGAACAAGCTCGCTACAGACCGCCCGTTAACAAACAACAATAATATGAACAATCTATATATAACAAATACGAAGACAAAAATGGCCGCGTCAGAACATTCTGGGAGACGGCGACGTCCGATCCAGACGTCTTCTACAGGGTGGCGCAAAACTACCGTTACGGTTTGGAATGGAATGGCATAATCAAGCCGTTGTTGGTAGTCTATCGGCTTCAATTCTTGCACAAGCTGAACCTTAAAATCCTCTGAACGGACCTCCGCGATAGCCCCAGTTGTGCCGGACGTCTTCTTGTTGATGTTTCTGGACTGTCCTGCACATTATCCACAACACGTGGACCGTACGTGTTCTTCCGGTACACGGAAGGTGTCTTACTGTACTATGTTGTCGAAAACAATTGTTGATCACTGTTCTGTTGTGTAGTGTTCCATTTTCCAAATTCCCCAAGTTTTCATCACGAAATTCTGAAATAAAAATAAAAAATATAAATAAATTTAAAAAGTTATTAAACATTCAAACCATAACGGTATTTTTACGCCACCCTGTATTTTTTGGTTCCGATTGGACATTATATGATCAGCTATCGTTTTCGTCTGTCATTGATTTCGTAACTATGTTGTGTGGATATTTCGGAGATAGTTACTTTCGCTGTCAAATCAATTATGATACTGTTATTATTCATAACTTTATTTAAAAAAAAATCCCGAGTAAGGCCGGGTACACATCAACTAGTACAATAAAATATACAATACTTTGTGGAATTTGGAGTATATTTTTGATGATTTTTTTAACATTTTGCTTTGAGTAAATAATACTCGAAAACATTGTCACAGTTTAGCCAAAACTACCTCCACCCCGGACAGCTCCAGTTTAGCGCGCTCTATTTGACAGTTGTCATTCTTTCACGTAACTATAGTTTTACGTATTTTTGTATGATGAGTTGTGTTTATTTGGGAACATATTTAAAACATTATCAAAAAGATTAATGGTGGACTAGAATGTGTTTAAATTGATTCTTAACGCACGTTTCTGGTCGGATTTGTGAATAACGCGTATATTTTCAAAATTATATTTTGACTATTTGGGAAGGTGTTGCCATTTTTTAACGATTAAGTAATAATAATAATAAAAATAATTGTATAATTTATATAGCGCCGTTTTTGTAAAAAAATCACCTCAAGAGCGCTGTACAAATATTACTTCCTATTCTTTATATAATTATGTACAAACAGATTCAGAAAAACATACTTACCTGGCAGGTCGCTTCAGATGAACAGAGTTTTATTAGAAAATTTAAGTATAGAGATGAAAGTTTTACAGTTGCTATTTTATCCTCATTTTCTATTGATTTATTAGAAGATTGGTGGCACAAGAAAAGTTGGTATTTATTGAAATATTGTAACACTTTATCTCATGCTATTGCTCGACTCTATCTCAGCATTCGTGGGTGGGTCTGGTGGATGAAGTGCGGGAAGGTTGTGATACAGTAAATAAAACCCTAAGGTAGGAAAACATAGTCTTTATTGACTATACAACCCCAATTATCATGGTAGACGAAGAAAAGAGTGGAGAGTAAGACTAAGTTAAAAAATAATTATTATTTTTATAAACAATAATTATTAATCTAAAACACTCATCCAAATTGAAAAAAAAAAAAACCTTCCGAGCAAAGATAAATGTCGCCGGCAGGACTCGAACCCGCACCCTTCTAATGTCCGGTTAGATGCTCTACCGTTGAGCTACGTCGGCTTATCGCAAACCCGCCAAGTTAATCAATATATACTAGTGTTCCATTTTAATAATTACTGTTTTTTTATTATATTTTCACCTGTAAACAACCAACTTTAGTGCGGGTTCGAGTCCTGCCGGCGACATTTATCTTTGCTCGGAAGGTTTTTTTTCAATTTGGATGAGTGTTTTAGATTAATAATTATTGTTTATAAAAATAATAATTGTTACCCTTTGCGCTATGCACAAAAATCTTGTCTTAAGTTTTTAAGAACTTTAGTTTATCAATTAATAAAAAATAATTGATTAAAAGGATAAATGATGGCTCTTGTGGTCATAATCTTCTCCTCCGGCCTCAGGAAAGGCCGCTCTAGCCCGGATGTTCACCGATTCCCACGGTCCATGATGCGAAGTCCATGATGACTCTTCGGAAGCTCCATCCGCCACAGCTTCTTCCGTGAGGTTCAGGCAATAGGATGTATGAACGCTACCATATCATGTGTGGTCATCGATTCAGCAGCTACTCCTCGTTTCCACATATTACTCCGCAGGGATTCCCCTCCGAAGCACAGAGCACGCGCAGTTAGGTTTTATCACCTACCATTTGGCCATCATTAAGCAAAAAATATACCCACTTCGGGTAATTAATTAGACACTCTTCGGCATCAAACGAAACAGTCACTTATCATAACTCCTCCCAAAAACTCCCGGCACTGTCCGCCGTGTCAAGTGACCTCCCCGGCCATCTTGTCTTCTTCTGCCGCTTCCTTCCGTCCGATGTCTCCCATAGATATTTTCTCCAATCTCTTCCGTAGACAATATCAGTGATGCCTTTTTAAGCGGGGTCAGTATTTACGTTACAATATTTATAATTTTTTAGACTGCAAAATATTTATAAAATGACCTTAAAAAGCGTAAGAAGCTTTTAATAGATATTAACATTTTTTATTTATTTTTACACTTTTAGTTATTTACAGTGTTGCGGGCTGTGGACGCATTTGCGCACCGATGCGTGAATTTTTAATTTTTTTCTATTTAATGACTTTAGGTAAACATAACCAGCTGGCCTAGCTAAGCAATTTACGGCTGCATTTCTTCAATTTATGAATACGATTGTCTGAAAAGATGAGTTTTAAGTTTTAAGTTGAGTTCTGAATTCTCCGTCCCAATATATTATTTCGCCTTTAGTGACAACGCTGCATACTTAATTAACGTAGTGAAGCTAGCCGTTAGTACCTACCAAAAGTAATTAACAAAAAAAATTGAAACTTTGCATAGTCCGCGACATCGTAAATGACTATAAATATTTGAAACTGTAAATAATAAATATCTACTCTTCTTTTGCCAATAACCTTCTAATAAATATAATATCAATGACAAATAGGATTTAACCAGTAACTGCAATATCGTGCAATGTGCAGTGTTTTTTTTTAATTTCGTGCTTGTAAAATCATATCTTCTCGTTTTAATCTGAATTGACCTACCAGGTAAGCATGTTTCTGTATGTGTTTATACATAATAAGATAAACCCTAGCAAGTAGTATTTGTATATGGTTTCCATAAGGGGATCGGTATGAAAAAAATTATGGTGTAAAATCTACTTTAGGGTGCCCTTTCCTATCAGAGACTGGCTATCATCCAGGCTATATTCACCATATGAACAACTTAAGAAGACATTCTTCATAAAATGCCATCATTATTACATTACAAATGAAGTTTTTAAAACACTAGTTACCTACTTACCTAACTTAAAAGTCTAAAATACTAATAGGTAAATAGTTAGATTAAAAAAGTTTTTATTTACCTCAGTAAAATACAATTTATTAATCAAATAATTATGAATGTAAAATCGGGGAGTCGAGTAAATATCGTTATAATATTATAAAATTCAATCAATTAAAATCGCACCACAACACTAAATCACATAATACGACAAGCTCCTTGTGACATCCGCTCAACCGGGAAAATAATTGAAGGGCAGTCGCAGCACCCCTCTCGCCAGCAGCGATGGTCTCATAGAAAAACAGGATGATATCAATTTAATAAAAAAATAGCAAGTATCGCGGCAATGGGGGAGGTCACCCTCGCCTCGACGCGGGACTTTAAACTTTAACTTTTTAGAAGTAATTGTCGGCGGCACCCTTGCGCCTGTCGGGGTGGGTGAGACCTGTCGGGGGTAGGTACCTACCTCACGCACACTACCTACTTCTTACGCTCCGTCTTACGTAGGTGAAGTCCCTGCGACGACGACGCGGTGCGACATGGCGCGAAAATTTAAAACGGTTGGAATCTCTTTGAAGCCTCCTACGAGACAAATAACAAGCGAAGAATGGCGCGTAACAGTTCGGGACTTCAGCGACGCGATCAAATGAATGATATTTTCGCGCATAGTGGACGCGACGGTATTTGCTATTTTTCATTTCCCAAGGAAGCTGATCGATTTTTTTATATTAAAGCTAAGAAAACATTATGAATACAAATAAAATAATATTAGTTCGACATCTTTGAGATATGTATTTCCGTAATATTTTGTATCTATTATAGGAGTTTTCAAATGATAATTTTTTTAAATCCCTTATGTTCGTCTATGATCAATGGGGGCGACTGGGTAGCGGGAGCGGACGGTGCGTAGTACAGTGATGTCACTTAGCATCCCTTCGCTTTAAATCGCTGTCGCAATCGCGTTCGCCTACATAAGACACAAAGTTAGGGGTGTTGGTGATAAAGCTCTATTATTTAAAACTTTTATTTTTTAATCTAAAATATTATGATTTAATTATGTAGGTACTTACCTACTTGATCGGAGGTAATTGTACTTGAATTTATAAAAAAAAAAAAGTTTTTGAACTCACTTTTTTTACTATAATATAAGTTTTAGGTAATATTAAAAGTTAAGTAAATTAGAACATAACTTTTTCATCCTTTAAAGTTACATAAAAAAAAATTCTAATAAAAATAAGAACGTACCTACGATAAACCTAATAAAAAAACGGAAAATACATGAATAACTTAATAATAACATTATTAAATTTGATTTACATTAAATCTTAAAAAATAAATAAATGGAGTTCTACGAATTAAACACAAAAACAATTAAGACCTAACAACTACAGTAGCGCCACTAGCGGAAACCGTCACAGGCACGTCTATCAAAACAATGGCATTCGCGACTCTCCACTTGGACGGGCCGAATCTCTTCGCCTTATTTGCTTATTCATGTATCGTTTATCCAATATGTTAATTGTAATATATGGGTACCTATAATAAGCCGCCTTCTTAATTAGGGTGATTCTATAAAGACAGAAAAAAGGCACGTCCCGCCGGAGTGACCAGAGACAAGAGTGCAGGAGGCTCAAGGAGGTAAAGGAGGGGAGGGGAGACGGGAGGAGGCCAAGCTCGGCCGCGTGGGGAGAACCAGAAGGCAAGAGGAAGCAGGAAGAGAGAAAGAGCGCCGTAACAAACGGCCTCTATAATACAATAACGGCCGGAACAAACTAGGCCATAAAATATCGGCAGTGCATAAATCAGTTATGCGGCACTTATTCCTCCGCGGGAATCTGACTCCTTCGCCTTCCCTCGCAACCGACCCCCGGGAGTCAGAGCGAAACGCACATCTATCTTCCCTACACTCAAATCTCCCTCCCGGGGGTGAGAGGAATATTGAAAATTATTATTATAAAGCTCCTTTAAAGGTATTCCTGTGAGGTAACTCGGGTCCCAGGTTGTTATACGTGACGTATACTTTTATTTGACACGAACCGTTTTAGATTTGTGACATATTTCATTCAAGGATGAGAACAATTTTTTGTAGATGTAAGTTTATGTCGTTCAATCATTTCGTAAGTGCGTAGAGCCAATATTAGAGCCGGTTAAATTTCACCCTCCTTAGTTCGGATCTGAACGCCTTTAAGTTTCGGATTCTTTTACTTGGCATTCTTTAACCACGGTGGATTGTTATCCGACTTTTATTATTGAATAATAATTAACAGTTGTTAGTACCCAGCTCTGTCCGGGTTTTAAAATAATAGAACTAAAGATTAACTTCTTGTCTTAGTTTGGACAGTTAATGATAAATTTAAAGTTAATAGATCATCAAAGGAATGACTTTGCACATTATTTGCTTTATACATAGGATAAATTTTTTTTTAAAGTTATACAATTTTCATGACGCCAGAGCTCACCATTCTGGAGTTTTTTGCTACTTTGTGTACAATAAATTCTACTTACGTATAGTTAAGATTTATTATTGACGACTCCGTAGCGAAGTTACATAATATTTATAATCTACATTCATAACCTTAAAAACAACACTGAAAACGACGACGCACCTAATTCGATAACATCAAAGTAAATAACACAAAAAGTCCAAATAGTTTGCAAAATATGATAATTAATATATGCACCATGTTGTATTTTAAACTATGCTTACACCGTATTTTTATATCACATGTTTGTTTATATAGTCGGTAATAAAAAATAAAATAAATAAATTAAATACAGAAAATTGTTCTGTATGTTTGTTTTTTAAACAACTCTACACTTTTATTCTGAGATTGATGAAATTTTTCTCACTTGGCCTTCAAAAAGAGAAGAAGATTACTGTCTTTGATTTAAAAAAAAAACCACCCCCACCCACCTTCCCTACCCCTTAAAGCAGAATGTTTGTACTTGATGTAAATTTGCACACTTAACATTGAAAATAAGGGAAAAATTATTGGTTAGGGGTGGGGGTAGGGGTAACCTCAAAGCTTTACTCCAAACCATTCATAACCAACGCCGGGTACTTAAGCTAGTTTCATATAAGCACGCATTTGAACGAACTACAAACTAGGTATTTATTCGCCATTGCAAAATAAATTAGTTTCCAACTTATTGTTTGACATTGCCGAGACTTTGGGATGTTTTGCGGGGTTTTTTTTGCGTCTAAATCCAAAACATTCAGCATTACTTTGGGGCTGGTTTTTTGACCGGAAGTGAAATGGGCGGTCAGCGACTAGCCGGACGTTTTCGCGCCATAACTGTCAATAGCAGGCGGCCGCCGGAAGCTGCCAGATATATGGAATTGGTTGCTCCGGCGTCATTGCTTATGCTTAAACTACCACTTCGGCGAAATATTGTCTACTTATGGTGATTATTTGCGTGCGTAAATTGTAGTTATTTATGTAAAAGTGGAGTACAAAAAGCCATGTTATTCAGTTTTGTATAGATTTAAATATTAATCTTATAATATATGATTAATTTTTATGCGTCAAAATTTTTTCAATTAATAATAACACAAAGGGCGCTGTACAGAGCTAGAAATATCTTAACAAATAATATTGTTATTATTATTATTATTTTTTTGTTTTGTGTTTTTTTCTATTTTTCTCGCATCATAAATGTAAATTTATCCTGTTACTTCATTTTTGCAATCTTTTCTGTCATCATAAATGTAAATCTGTACCTGTTATTTTTCCTGTTACCTCATATTTGCACTCTTTTCTGTCATCATAAATGTAAATCTATACCTGTAATTTTTCCTCCTACACCATATTTGCAATCTTTTCTGTCATCATAAATGTATATCTGTACCTGTTATTTTTCCTGTTACCTCATATTTGCAATCTTTTCTGTCATCATAAATGTAATTCTATACCTGTTACTTTACCATCAACATTAATATATGTACTGTACGAAGAAAAAAAAACGTTGTTCTGTTTTGGTTAGAACTGTTCAGATTTCAAACCTGAAATCAATAAGAATTAACTTACCCAGAATAGTTTTAACAATAAATTGAGATAATATTGTGACATATTCACGAAACTTAATGCAATATTTTCCCATGAATTAATTATTTGAGCTCTGCTTTTTTACGATTGTGGGTTGGAAAATAAGAAAATACTCTTTTTACGCTTGTAAATTACCCAGGTAAGCACATTCACTCACAATGAATACAGAAAAAAAAAGATAATTGATATGAATGCTTATGTTGGAAAAGCGGCTTGACGAAAACCTTTCAGCTAATAAGAAATGCCTAATGTTCATAAATTATATCCGCAGGCAGCTGTTTTGTGTCCTCATATTGATCTAAATTTAGTCGTTTTCTGAAAATAGTATAATCTGTTATTTCATTGATCCTGCGACTTACCCTGGCATAAAATAAATGTTCATATCTGCCAGCTGCCATTTTCTGTGAACTCTACGGTGCCTAGACCAAGCAAATAGTACACCTATATTGTAGTTTTCTTATCTCCAGAGGTCGTAATGTCAATTATAGTCAATGTTGCATGTATTATGGGGTAATTGTTTTTTCCATCAAATTAAAAAACCAAAAAATGGATATTTGTTTAAGTTTCGCTTAGATCTAGCTTCGTCGGGATTAATATAAAAACTAAAGAATAATGCAGGGTTATCGTAAATATAAAAAAACGTATATTTAAGTTATCTTATATATATATCCGGTTGGCGAAAAAATGCAATAAATACGTGGTTTATAACATTGTTTGTTTTATTCATTTATTGTGATGTCAAACCACAAAGTGATTGCTTAATATGATTTTTTTAATCCATACAGTTATATTTATTACTCATAGTAAATTAGTAAAATATATTTTCAAATTAAAATATTTATATTAATATATTTTCAAATTAAAATATTTATATTAATATATTTTCAAATTAAAATACTTATATTAATTTATTTTCAAAATTAAATATTTATGTTAATATATTTTCAAATTAAAATATTAATATTAATATATTTTCAAATTAAAATATATATTTTAATATGTTTTCAAATAAAAATATTTATATTAATATATTTACAAATTAAAATATTTTTATTAATATATTTATATTAACATATTTTCAAATTAAAATATTTACATTAATATATTTTCAAATTACTAAAATATGTTATCAAATATATTGTTCGCGTATGAGTTTGTGACTTTTTTGTCAGATTATGGAGAAATTTTGAAGGAAGTATCCGAAACAAATATTTGGGTGTTATTTTAGATTTCATAAATATAATATTTGTTAAATAAAATCGCCAAAAAAAGTCTCACTGCTCGGAAGGATAAGAAGATATATCAGTGCAGAATCCTGTGAAACTGTATACAATGCTATCATTGATCCTGATATTAATTACTGTAGCAGTATTTTGTTCTTGTGAAAGGGGGACAATTTTAGTAAACTAACAGTTTTGCAAAACAAAGCCATGCGAATAAGTTTAAGACGAAACAAATAATACAATTTTTTTTTTTTTTTGATAGAAAGCAGTCACTTTGTGGTTAGACATATTTAATGAAAATAAAACAATAACTTTGTTTATAACCACGAGCATTTTATTTAATTTTATTACGATCGACCGGTTTCGCTTAACATAAGCATCTTCAGGGTACAAAAATTAAACTGATCAAAAATACATAGTGTGTTATGTTCTGTCTTATTCTATTTTGTATATATAAACACACACTATGTATTTTTGATCAGTTTAATTTTTGTACCCTGAAGATGCTTATGTTAAGCGAAACCGGTCGGTCGTAATAAAATTAAATAAAATTCTCGTGGTTATAAACAAAGTTATTGTTTTATTTTCATTAAATAATACAAAGTTAAAATATGCTAAGGGATCTAAACATACTGATTTTGAGCAAATTATGTACCTAAATGTAACAATTTTTCTCTTCAAAATGTTTAACGACCAAAAAAAATCTGAATTCTTGCGAAAAACTAATAAACATCAACACAGACATAACCACTCCACAACAAGAAGAAACGAAAGAAGACTTCCCTTTCGAAAGAAAACAAAATCGCAAATCTCATTACTAACATATAATAGAGCCATGAAGATCTACCAAGAAATACCGGCTAATATATAAGAAGAGGAAAATGTTTTGAAATTAAAAAGGAAGTGACGAAATACGTAAAGTGCAATTTATAATGTCGTAATTTTTAAAGTTTGATTTGTAATTCTTAATTTTGTATTGTGACTTAAATTGTAAAAATGTTTGTGTGTATATATTATGTCCATATTAGAATACATGTAACCAATGTACGTGTGTTCTATTTAAAGTTAAATAAATATATTTTGTTTCGGAGAACGGTGAAAGAAAAGAAAGGTGATTTCACTAAAAGTATTGCAATTGATCCTTTTTACAAAATCACTCGCACTCTGCACGTGATTTCTTTAGATGGTTTTAATAACAAGGACATATACTATACATAGTTCAATGAAACTAAATATTATTTAATGTACCAATTAAATATACAATGATGGAATGAGAAGATTAACAATGTCTCTGGGGTTATCGCAATGCACATCGTCATCATAATATTGATACAATTCATTTTAACAGATGCACAAATTAGTTTACTTAAATTAGCACATAATATTTTGATCTTGCTCACAGCTATACTCACATACATAATTGGATGCTGACAGAGCGGACTAAATCAAGACGAAATATGGGAACCTTGGAACATTTTCAAGACGACATAAGTCATGATATAAAGAGAAAAAATACTTTGTCAAACAGGTGTTATCACGGTCTCAAGTCGAGACTCTTATCAAATATGGACCAATTGATTAATAATTACAAAACACTCACCAGATTAGCGCTGGGTACTGAGCACTGAGCTCTCATTAAGAAACATTAGAGAAATGGTGTTAACGTTTGAGATGAAGATCCTAAACAAAATTTTTGAAGCCATGCAAGAAAATTTTGTCGTTCGGGCAAAGTACAACCGCGAGCTATGACAATTTTTTTAAGAACTCTTCATAACAAGATTCGTGAAACTGAAATAGCTCTATTGGGAATGGCATGTTGCAAAAGTAATATGGAAGATAGTCGACAGCAAAAAAACTTATTTATAATTAGTCTATTTTTGAAACTGTTAATACATGGTGGAATTCCATTATAATGATTAAATAAAAGACACATTTTTAAACACTATTCTACTTTTTATTTTTGCCTGTGACCGGTTTCAGGCTGAAAATAGCCGCCACAGGCTGAAACCGGTCACGGGCAAAAATAAAAAAAGTGGAATAGTGTTTAAAAAATTGTCTTTTATTGAATAATTCTTTATAATAATCCAACAGAACGATGGAGTCTGGGTAAACCTTAACGTCCTAAACGTAGGTAGTTGAATGGTATGAAGACGAATACCGAATCCTTTGGAATAAAATGAAAAAAGAGAGAGACTTCAGGAGACCAGTGAAAATGGAGGCATTTCCTAGAAGTGCCTAAAACTTTAAATAATCATCTAATTATCGTTGTATTGATTAAAATAAATTATCTTTATTTTTACTGTTTACCAACCTACCCACTTTTTCCATTCCAATATACTTTATCCCAAAGCTTTCAATCGATTTTGCCACCCCGGAAATTCATATTACAATATCACCTAACAAACTAACACCAAAGGCACAAAAATCCATCGGTACCTACCTTTTACATTCGGCATAGATAATAAATATCGACACGGATGTCAACAAACATAATGCGCAGAGTAACGAGTCTGTCCTAAGAAAGTTATGTCGTAAACCCGAGTTTGATGTAATATAACAAGTACATGTTATTATGTTTTCTTAACGAAGCCATAAATAAAGAGTAGGTAGGTACACACATATCCTCCAATATCATTTAATTGATCGAATTCGTTTAGGTCATTGGTTTGGAGGGGTCGTTGGTCAACCAAATTCATTGCTTGACCGTATTGTCCTATCTTCTTAATGGGCCTCTATTGTCTTATTCCTCGTTTGAGGTATATTCGGTTTCCCGATACGCCCAATATGGGCACTTTTCCTCTCGCTTTAGTGTGCGGGCTTTTTTACGACATTTGACTTGGATTCACAATTGGCAGTCGACAGTCACGAACTTCTCCTCTGTTCTTATTATTTATTTTTTAGATTCATTTTTCATTTGAACACTTTCTTGCAATAAGTAGGGAAGAAACACATTATAATATTTAATACGTCTTTAATTTCTGCGTATCGGCTACACTGAAGAGATGATCGGATAGAAGTGTATTGGGGACCTGTGTGTGTATTCGGAGTAAGCTCAGTTTATCCTTACTTCGGGTAAAATTGATCAAACATTTTCACTCAAATTTCTTTCTAAAATTTATGTAAATTGATGTCTTCAGTTTTCTTTCAATTTAGTGTACATGACACTTCCATTTATTTTCTATTCGGTGGTATTAAATTTAGACAAGAACGTTTAAATAATTGAATACAGATGAAGAACGTTGGCAGAAATATAAAATGAAATGACGACAAAAAAATAGTGGTATTTTTGGGAACTGTATATTAAGCTAAATATGTTTTAACGGTGAATGATTTATCTGTAAATTCTATATGGTTAGTTACGAATTTTTTTAAGGTTTCAAAAGATAAACATTCTTAAACTGTCATCGTTAAAATTCTATTTGAAATAGATACTTGATATTTGGGCTAAACTTTCAAAAATTCTTTCAGTGGTTTTCACACTGCACCTATTTTCAGACATTTGGTATGTATTTTATAGAATTTAAAAGATTATTTGAAGGATTTTTGTCTTTTGAAACCTTCAGAGCCGGTCCTATGGTGGCGCAATTGAAACAGTCCGCTCCGGGCGCCGACTTTTCAAGGTGCTGATAATGCCAGCTGACACAGCGCCCTCGAGGTTATTTTTCAGTAAAACGGCGCTATACAAATCATCCAAATATGAATTACAGTAATTACTACTTAGGCATCTGTTAACGTGCCCAATGCCTGTATATCTAGTATATTAATAAAACCTCTTAAAATTCGATAGAAGCGGGGTGCGCGAAAATAATACTACCACCCCATACAATCATCGTTCCGTACGTTTACGAGTATAGTCGCTTCCAGAAGAGCGAATGGCCCAGTGGTTTCGCCATAAATGGTCAAAACGAACCGTACGGCGGCAAATTCCTGGCCCACAAGAGGCGTGGCCACAGGAAAGGAGAACTAAATTACTAGACCTAGTATTTCCGGTCAAAACCAAGCGTCATCGGGCGGGCCAGTAGT
This sequence comes from Halesus radiatus, assembly GCA_022606495.2. Classification (NCBI taxonomy): domain Eukaryota; kingdom Metazoa; phylum Arthropoda; class Insecta; order Trichoptera; family Limnephilidae; genus Halesus; species Halesus radiatus. The sequence goes on from JAHDVE020007785.1 coordinate 89,119, forward strand.
GTGGCCGACGGAAAAAATATATTAATCGATTTTTTATTTTTTGACTTGGCAATAAAGGTAATACTCCCTGTCTCCGCTGTGCGAAGCTGTCTTTAAATTTGAAATTTGACTTTGGAAATTGCGCTTTATTTATCATTTTAAAATAAAAACGATACATACCTGTGTCCGATACATGAATATTTTAATTGGAATTTTTCGTAACATTAATTTAATTTTAAAATTATTTTCTTCTGTGTTGAACACGAAGGTGTTCGCGTAAGGTGCGTGCGCTCTCGCCGACGTTCATATGATTGCTGACAGATAAAGCAACTAGAAGTGAGCCATAGAGCGTACGTTCGCGGCTATATTTATATGACCCCCGGTGAAATCTGCCGTGTGGCGGCAAAACCCAATTTCGGTTAGGTCACCCAGCAGTTAGGCCACCCGCTCATCTGGAAGTTACTTTAGCAACTTTTTAAGTGAATACACGCGAAAACGATATAGATACAGAACACAACAGTGTAAAACAAAATATTTATAAGCGTCCATTCGGGCGAATGCGCTAATGAAAGAGTAAAGCAGAGTTATGAATGGTGCCGTTTCATTCTTCCAGTGCGGTCAAATGACATTTTGTGGCAAGGAACGTAACTACTATATACAGATGGCGTTAGTTCTGCTAGTTTTGCATCTCGCGTACGTATCCCTCCATCATGTCGACAAATAGTTGGATTACAAGTAGTATGGGTTCAGTGGATTTAGTAGGAGAGTACAGTGTACTCCACATGATTATTTCTTTACTCCTTAGTGCTTTAAATGATTGACTTTGAGGTCGCCAAAATTGTGCTTGCACCAAGCGCCGTTTTGCTTAGAGCCGAGCCTGTATAAACCTTATACAGTTTCTTAACTGCCCGTATAGGCTGTATAGAATATACGGATAAATCATTTGTAGTATTATTTGAATTTGCAACCTCCAAAATGATGTTTGGGGCCATTTTTGAGAAAGCCAGCTGAAAGCAATTAAAATTATTATAAATTAACACTGTTTTAATTTATAATAATTCAATTGAGATGATCCATAACACAAGTTTATTTGTCACGAAATCACGATAGTCATGGGATTGATAAAATCATTTCCCAAAGCAATAATTAAAACCTCATTAGCGAAACATGTCATAAAATGAATAGGGATCCGGCAAAAAACAGTTAATTATTTTTGTGTGTGTTTGTTTCTTGAAGTTCATTTTAATTATTATTTATTGTAAATAAAATTTAATAATGTTATGTTCTGCAAGTGGTTTAGTTTTTATTATTGTGGCAGCTGTTTCGGCATTCAAGACAATTTAAAAAATATATATAATAAGTAAATTTAAAAAGCCGTTTTTTTATCTTTCCTGGAAAGTTTGTAAATATGAGATACGCCTGTTTGTGTTGTGGGCGATGAAATGATAATAACATAAATAGATCATGAATAATATTCAATAATATTATATAATGCATCATGTGCTGTAACACGGCTAGTTGAACTAAATAAATGGACGGTATTTTTTAAATTTTTGGATATTTTCTCACAAAGTAATCTGAAAAGTTTTTCATAGTTCTCTTGTGAAATTGATGAATCAGCTTTTTCTCCTCTAACAATAGTTGGTACACTAATCTTTTATCATTATTTTTTTTTTTTATTTCTAAAATCCTCTCTGTAAGACATAATACCATTTGGCAGGTTTTTTTGGCCTTCATCTAATTTATAAGACACAACACGAGTTACTATTATAAACTCAACAATGTTATTATTATTTATAAATTAATTGATAACAACACCGCAGGGTAAATAATTCAAAGTGCATAATATTATAATATTGTAATTGAAGACATCAAAGTAAAGAAAAATAACAACTACGAGCATAACCTGGAGCTCTATTCTGGTTCTTTTTTAAGGAAAATTACTTTTCCTTTTCCTTAGGCTTAAAGACATCTTGCATCAGTTAAGCCATTCTGATTAAACGTCAATGACAATACGTTTTTAAAGGAGTTTGTGGTTTAATTTTCACAGTATTGTTAAAAATTGTAAGTGTATTACAGGTATAATTTATTATTACTTAATAATTGATAAACTAAAGTTCTTAAAAACTTAAGACAAGATTTTTGTGCATAGCGCAAAGGGTAACAATTATTTTTATAAACAATAATTATTAGCCTGAAACACTCATCCAAATTGAAAAAAACCTTTCCGAGCAAAGATAAATGTCGCCGACAGGACTCGAACCTGCACCCTTCTGATTCCGGTCAGATGCTCTACCATTGAGCTACGTCGGCTTATCGCAAATCCGCCAAGTTAATCAATATATACTAGTGTTTCATTCAATAATTACTGTTTTTATTATATTTTCACCTGTAAACAACCAATAATCTAACTCATTACATTTACATTGACCTTATACTATTTCCACATTTTTAACACGGTTATACCATACATACGCCTCGGGATCTCATCTCTACAGCATTCAGTCTACTTTCATCCTTCCTCTGCCAGTTCCATTCTTCACTGTCACACATCAGGGTTGGTATTAGCACTCCATTGTAGACTACTAGCTTCGCTTATTTGCGCATTTTTTTTATTAGCGCCCACAGCATTCAGTCCTCCATTAATGGAGTAGAAACAAATATACAAAAAATAACATAGAAATCGGAGTAAAATCCAGCTCTGTATTTGGCCCGCAGATTTGCTTCCATATTTCAGTGCCGATGTCCAGTCAATAAATACGGCATGTCTCTCCGCAACCCCATTCGACAATATCCCGAGTACTACGCCACCACATCACTTCATATAATAAAATTCTTATTAAAAGAAGTAATACAGAAAATCTATTATATTACAAGTTCTCAGTTATACATACGATTTACGTGTCTGAGTATATCTTTCGTATGTATTTGATATACTTTAGTTTTAGTAACGTAATTTTTTTTTTAATTTTCAAGTAGTAAGTATGGAAAAACTTCTTTATAACGAATGGGAGGATCCGAAAATGATGCACATGATTTTTTTAATAATTGACTTAATTGTATATTGTCACCAAAATTGTAAAAATGTTTGTGTGTAGATATTATTTTCATATTAGAATACATGTAACCAATGTACATGTGTTCTATAGCCGATTTAGTATTTTATAAACATATCAGTTATTTCACAGTTGATTCTTTGCAATATTTTAAGTTTTAGTCTATCTGTATTCAAATATTCATTTAGAAGAACAAAAATGTCAGCAATGTAGATTTATGATACCATCCCGAAATCCAAACGACGAAAATAAATTGTACGCATGAGAGACTAAATCATAAGTGAAAAATCAACGTTTGGCCGTATTGCAAATGAGGAGATCCTGAAAGGAGAACGCAAAGAATAAGACAAAGAATGGGACGCGCTTAGATGTCTTCAGAAAGTGTCAAGAATATATTATACTAATTAAAGTACCCGGCGTTACCCGGGGTTGTGAATGGTTTGGAGTAAAGTTTTGAGGTTGTGATGCGTTAACCCTGCCCAGTAATTTTCCTCTTATTTTGAACCAAATTTCATCAAGAACTAACTACCAAGATTCTACTTTAAGGGATGGAAAAGGAAGACGGGAGTAGTTTGTCGTAATCTCAAGTAGACAGTGAACTTCCTCTCGTTGTGAAGGTCAAGTGTTTGAAGATGGACAGTGTGATTTGTCCGAAACGTCAGGAGTTAAAAAGTCCTACTAAGGACTCCATTATGCGGGTAAACCGAGAAAATTATGAGGTGATTTTTTATAAAAACGGCACTTCACAAATTATTTAATTATTATTCCATCGAATCGTACCTAACTAACCAAAAGAAGTACAGTTAGTTGCCAGTCACATTTAAAAGATTACCTTATACGTAAAATATAGAAATTTGTTCTCATTTTACGTTATACATTTACAAAGGACGTAATTTAACCGAAATGTCTGCTTACAGATGGATAAGTCCGTATAAACTTGTAGTAATTATAGATTCGTTTGATGTCCGTCGAATTACTACCAAGTTTTCAAACATCTTAAACGATGTAAGTCTACACAAGTTGGCTTGATAATTCCATCAAGTCCCCCCAATATCTATAATACGGTCTTCTCCCGCTTCACTTCATTCAAATCTCAGATTTTCCGTCTTATTTCTGCAGAGATTTACTTCCCCGCGTAGACATTGCAGACGTATCTAAAGTAAAATTAAATTGCATACTTTCATACATAATATAATGTGAAATATAACATCTTGTATTCCTAGAATTTCATCATAACGAACGAATTAAACTTATAGCAAGAAAAATCGTAAATTTCATGAAGAAAATGAGTCAATAAACTATCAACTTTCCTTTGGGTATTAATTTCATCGTTTTATTGAGAACGAAACAGAAGAAATCTACTTTCATCTCTATTCTACCTCTGGTTGAATTTAAAAAATCGATAAAAGAAAATGTTGTTCAAATGACATTTCTTCCTTTTCTCAATTTTAATAGGCTCACTTCCCCTCTGTTCCTAGAAAAATTGTCCAACTGATCGCCTCTATAAGACAACTATAAGTGTTATTACCTATCCTGCCTACAGTTAAATGGAATGTTTCTGCGAAAGAGAAATGAAGCTTCCTCGCACACACATTGCTTGCAAAGCTTTGTAAGAAATATTTTTTTACAATCAATAACAAGTGGGGACGAAACGGATATCACTGCATCCAAACCGCAAGAAAAACAAAACCTTATCAATATAAGAGGACTTGTATAAGACGAGAGGGTAAAATAGGAACTAAAGATTGAGGGCAAAACCAATCCGATAGCATTATGATAGGATCTGACTCCGATGAACCGTATCTCTGTACCGCGCCCTCCTCCCACCCCTATCGTGTAGCTGCTTTAATTCAATATGTTGCTCTGCTGGGTACACTTGTAAATATGAATTTATCCTAAATCATAAAGAAAGAGAACTTCGACGAATGCGGTATGAATCCAATCATATTATTGGTTTAGTTCTGATGCTTTTGTACCATAATGTGAGATAATTCAATATGTATACTTTTTTTCAGTTCACATGTTCCTATATAATATATTGACGAATAGATAGATTTAATTTAAAATTAAATTTAATTAATCGTGTCCGATATATGAAGGTAGTAAATGGAAAATATATTTAAGGCAGAGTTTATTAGTTCAATTCCCATCACTGGTCATTTTTTTACATATAAATATCGGCACGGGTGTTTTGATTTTGATTTTTAAGATGACGAACCTTGCAAAAATGACTGCGTCTGTCGCAAAGGCCATGAATAAATTGAGAAAAAGTGTTATATCATACATATTACTGAACTCGTAAAATACGCTTTATGTACATTATATATATATATCCTTCCCACCCTTCCTCTTTCTCCTCTTTCCTACCCTGAAGTTCCTTTTGACTCATAACATCCCAAATTGGGAACACCGTAGATTTAGTAGCTCCTGGCAATTAAAACATCCAAATACTAGTCCATCATAGTTTTACAAAAGATTCGTTCGCGAAAAGCTCATCGTTTATCTCACACAAAACACCATTTATGTTCAGGAAACGGCCAAAGAAATCTTGTTTTAAAATGAATTTTTTTTTGCAGTATGACATCAATTATTGAGTACTTTTGATATTGTTGCAATAAAATAAATCTTTTTATTTTTACAAAATTTGGTCCATAATCGATACTTACGAATTTTGAGTTGTACGATCCTAATATAATAGCTTGTGTCTAAACCCAGGGCCCCCTGACTGGAGACTCGCCTGATGAACATCATGCGCTCATGATGAGCAGTATAATTTTATGAGGTAATAAAGTAAAGCAAGAGACGACAAACCTCTTCACGGTGAGGGGAGCTTTGTTCTAAAAAATATTCTATTCCGTTCACGGGCATTCGCTCAGTCTATTTATATTCTTCTACTAATATTGGGTACCTATACATTTTCATTTTGACAGTACTTACTGGAATAATATTACAAAAATGGGCATACCTAATAATGGATTCTTGTTCAATTTTAAAGTCTTTTATTTGGCATTAAAAAACTGCGCAGAACATCCTCCATCGCGTTTTATGCCATGCACAAGATGAAATAGGTGTAATAGCAATAACAGGATTATGGTTTTCAATAGCAACCCATAAAATACCTGTGAAGTGGGATTAGATGAAAGTTATAAAAAATGTAATTTAGTTTCGTCGGAGGGGGTTTGGCCAACCTAGTTCTGTTTTATGAATGGCCGCGAGTGCATAACGCTTATAGATGGGGCATTTTATAGGTTGTAAGGGTGGCTGAGAGGCGAGGGGAGGGTGGGAGGGAGATCATGTAAGATAATAACGAATGTCCGCCAGAGGGTGACATTTGCACGAAACGGCCTCGGACGGTGGTTTTTTTACCATTTTTATTATAATGCGGAAATAGTAAAAAAAAACAGCTGCCGCCCACGCCAAGACACCCCTTCATCCCTCCCCATCCTTCACCCACCCCTCTCACCCCATCAAGAGGTGACCGTTATTGCCTTCATCTGGAAAAATCTTGGTTTGCTTCCAACATAAAAGAGCCACCGAAGAACGGCCGCACTACCGGCAAGTGTTTCGTCCTGAAGGCCTAACTAATTTATCCCCGGCTTTACAACATGAAATAGAAACGGGCGACCCTGAAGTACGAAATATAAACGAGGGGACACTTATTTTGCTTTGTTTTAATTATCAAAGAAAGCCATTTTTCTGGAAGTAAATCAGGCGGTTCTCTTTAATATCGCGTGGTGTGGTACCTCGTCTACTATAATGTTATCTGATTTTTTTTTCCGTTTAATATTTTGCCAATAACTGACAATTCTTTACAACCTTACCAAACAATGGCCATATGGTCCCGAATAGACCGTGAGGTCCTGGATTCGAGTCCCAGTTGCCACCGTTATCTTTTTTTGTTTCTCTTTCATGGTGAATTTTGAGAGTTGTTAATATTATATTACAATGAGGTTTATAACCTTCAATACGTTATTCCAAAATTGAACATGAATCCTAGACTTAAAAAGTCAACAGATGTCTCATATTAATAAATCTCGAATAGATATATCCGAGAAACCATCTAAAGATTACAAATGTATTCGGGTAGAATCTTGTAGTCATGATAAAAAGGAAACAGACAAAAATATATGGGAATTAATTAAAGATGATATTGACAGTTCTTAAAAATTGAAGTATGATGCCGATAAAAATGACGGAACGGATTGCGGTACCTGTGGCTCAGTGGATTAGAGCGCAAAGTCCCGAATAGGTTCTGGGTTCGAGTCCCAGTAGGTACCGTTATATTTTATTTGTATGTGTCTTCACGGTTTCATATTTCATTTTGAGAGTTGTTAATATTTTCTTCAATGAAATATAAAAAAAAAAACGAAACTCATCATCATCATAAAAAAAAACATTCCAGCACAAAGTAGTTAAAATAATGGTGTTTAATTTGAAAGCTGAAAGAAAAAGATTATACTCGAATGTTAAAATTATAATTTATAAGTCCATTCTCTATAAATTAAAGTTATCTGTACAAAACTAATCTAAAGAATAAATGCGTATTTTCCTTAAACTTACATTGTGTAACCTTTAATTTTCAAAAAAAAAAAAAACATTTGTAAGTGGTTACCGGCTTATAGTTTTAACATTGTATGAGAATTTATCTCTACCACGAGAAATTCTCAATTTTCGAGATGTTACAATAATTCCAATGCATGCGAGGGATACTCCAATACAAGGAATCCGAAAAGAGACTAACTCAGCACGACATCTTTACTTCACAGATGTAATACCCCTCCCATTCCGTATCGCTGGAGTAAACTTGCGATACATTTTCTATTCTCCTTTATTTGGTTTGTACGTAAAGTTTCGAAATAAAACCATTATTTATATTCCCACTTCGAAATTTGAAATTTTAATCTGATGAATATTATATATCTTGATTTACTTGTAAAAAAACTGCATTTTTATTAACCGCCCGTCCTTCGGGTTATTATTCAAAAAGTTGATGAAAAACATCGGTTTTTATGTAGAGATGTACTGACTAGTGATATAACTTGTATGGGAGAGACGAAAATACCCGAACACATCCGTTAGCTTCGGCTTACCTCGAAATAATAAACGAGATGACGCAAAAACAAATTTGACGTATACGAATGTTTTGTGGGTTTTTGGTTTAGTTTTTTTGTACCTGAACGTGCGGGATACGGCTTGTTGCGTTCGGACGATTATGTAGCAGCCGTATCACGTACGTTCGTATGGGTAGGGTGGTTAAATGGGAATATTATTTATTCACTGTAAGATAAGCAAATAAATAGACAACACATTCCTACTGTATTGTACTCCCAAGAGTTAATAAAGTCAAGTTAATTTTGTAAGAACTTTGGAAATACGGCATCCCTAGATATTATTTGGGGAATGTTACGAGTCTGGAAAATGGGAAAGAGAATTGAAATAATTAGGGACGTACTGACCATTGGCAGCTCGTGATTTTTTAATATGCTATAGTGCTATATTGAAAAAAACTGCATTATTGGTGTTGTTGTAAACGAAAATGTTTTTTTTTTCAAAAACTCGAATTTTCGTATGAAGATTTTCATACGAAAATGCTTGAATAAATTTATGCAAAAATTCAAGTTTTTGAAAAAGAAAAACATTTTCAGCTACAACACCATCAATACTGCCGTTTTTTTTTCAATCTTAGCACTTCTTGCACACTCAAATGTCTCGATCCGCCAAGTGGCTTTTACTGACAATTGAATAGAAAATATTAATTATGTAAGTTTGATGGATCGATTGCAACTGATTACGGTGTTTGATAGGAGAATTAATTCAGGCCTAGTTGTATTATATAGAATCATTAATAGCCTAATTGATAGCCCTGCCATCGTCGCCACTATTAAATTATATGTACCGACTAGGAACACAAGACAAATTGAAATATTTTTCTGCAACACATAACCAACATTAGTCTCATTTATTAACCAATAGGTTGCATGATCTGAACAAGTTTGGAGGTATTGTTGATATATTTGCTACCTCCATTTATACATTGCACGTATTTAAGCGTCATCTATACCAGCACTTTGATGAATCCTACAATTAAGTATTGTACAATTAAATATTGTCTTAGGAAGTGAAGCTAGCAGTTCACAATGGAGTACTAATACCAACTCTGACGTTTGGCAGTGAGGCATGGAACTGGCAGAGGACGGATGAAAGTAGACTGAATGCACTAGAAATGAGATCTCTGGGGCGAATGTATGGTAAAACCATGTATGATCGTGTGAAAAATGTTGAGATTCGTAAAGAATGAAAGGCTTACATGATGTAAGCGTTATGAGTAAGATTAATAAAGAGACGTTTAGATGGTTTGGGCAAGTAGAGCGAATGAACGAAGAATGTAGTGTAAGGAGTATATATGACGCGAATGTGAATGGAAGAGAAGCCGGGGACGTCCGAGGAAGACATGGCACCATCAAGTGAATCAAATACTTGAGTCGGGCAATGTCAGAAGTCGGAATAACAAAATAGAATGTTTGAGACGTTGTATGAATGTGAATGAAGCAAGAAGTGTATGCCAAGATCGAATTATTTGGCGCTCCGTCCTCTCTGTCTACCCCTGCAGCGAAAAGGCGTGATGGTTAGTTAGTTAGTTTGTTTAATATTGTTTTAGTTTTCAATTTTATGTTATTGTTAAACGTTTCAAAAAAAAAGTTGGTTACTTTATGGTTTAAAATCGGCTTATAATTTTTTATTGCTCTTTATATTATATTCTAAAATCCATGTAAAAGCCCAGGTGGGCATATAATCAAATAAATAAATAAATGTATATAAGTATAGCTAAAGCCATTTCATACACATTTCGTTTCCGAATGATAGACTGTCATCACGTCGATACGGAGAGCATCTTCAATTATAAAGTGATGTGTATGCATGATTCTTGTCTGCTTAACATTTAGGGGATGTGCTGATACAGGGTACTCGTATTTCCTTATCCATTAAGCAAAAAACAATCATCAATCTGTATTTTAAGTAATACCACCAAAAAACAATTACTAACAAACTCGTGTAAGCAAACCATTGTAAAAATCGTCTTACCCGCCACAAGAGAGGGTGTGATCTCAGAGCAATATGTAAATCAGGGGGTGGGGGTGGAGTTTAAGGGATGCACCCGCATGAGTTTTCCGTCGTGTTTCCCAGTGCAACCAGCGGAACCTGCAATGTTAACTGAACATAGTGAATAGTCTCCCAGGCGATACAATTTTTCACCCTTTTTTTATTTCATCGCGGTAAATGCTGGAAACACTCGCCTTTTCATGCAAATATGCTGTTTTTTATAGTAAATTAATCTCCTTGGCTCTGAACCCATGCGTCACGAGTTTGAAACCCACCGTTAGCAAATAAATATTGGAAATTGACCTCCCTTAAAATGTCTGCAATTTTCCCAATTATCGGCGGCTCTCACCCATCCGAAGTTATTAGTTATTTAGTTTAAATTAATAAAATCAATGAAGAATATGTATTGAATAATTACCACTGTTCAGATATTCTCAGTATTATTCTGATGAGATACTAATATTCAGAAACTAAAGATTGCATGAAATGACGTCAGTTTTCTTTTTTACATTGACTTATCTATCATCTTTGGGAATACTGTGTGGAGGGGATTTTAAGGACAGGAAGTAGAGGAAGTTCTGGGGTCAGTGTGTTCAGGAGTGACGGACGTATTAATACACCCCTCCCACTTCGGTGCAAAGCGATGGGTTGAGAGAGTCCAGCAGAAGAGGTAAAAGGTTCTCCCTCAATTGGCATCTTCCGATCCGCCCCCCCCCCATGCAACTGGTGGGCAGACCTAGACAAACCTCACTCCACGAATCCGGATACCTCTACTGAGTCAACAAACTTAGCGTACCAACTGGGGTGACCTATGGCAGAGGTGCTGGTTATCCAATTGATTGTTCCCGCTGCGTCGATGCCCGTACCCGCCACCCAAATTGAAAATTAATGTATTTTAGTCTCCAAATTTGGAAAACTGCGTACTTTTCCCCCTCTCAACATCCGCCACTGGAGATGCCATAGTTCCAGTGGCCCTGGGCTGTTGAAAAAAATTGGAACTAATTATTTGTTATTGTGCAATGAACAAAGGTGACAGCTGTCTACGGTTTATTTCGTAATAAACGCGAGGTCAGCCGATTGTGTCCGTACGATTTCACAATTGACGACATTAATGGAGTGATTTTTTTTTGCATTAATGCATTTTTTCTATACAAACATTAACTTAATTGAAATATATTTTCCGAATAATAACTGAAAAAGAAGATATTTTTTCTCAGAAGTTAAAATTGTGAAATAGAACATTTTTTTAAATACCTATTTCATGTAAGTACTCGTAGAAAATATACGCAGATGCCAAGAGTTCAATGAACCCTTTTATTGGAGGTAAAAAATCTATTTTCAATTTTTTAATACACTAAAATATTAATATTAACTGTCTACACCTACTCATTGATGTTAACAGATTCACAAATATACAGGAAAAATCCATCCCCAGAGACAAGCCTTTAGAGTATCTCACCCCGTACAGAGTACCTACGTACGTCGTACACTGCAGCATCCCTCAAGTAGATATAATCTACCCCTAGGAAGGTCTAGGCCGCATAGGGCGCACTGTATGACACATTGCCGACAGTATCGGCACGGAGATCTATCGATCTCGCACTTTTAAGCTGACGAACAATGTCACTTTTCAAAAAGCAAGTGAAAAATCCACGTGATAATAATATAACAGCTACATATGAAAATAGAATTTTACCACAAAAATCATTGTTAATTTCCGCATATCATCATTATATACGAAAGATCTTACGGATTAATAAATAGAGTACAAACTTTTTCGTAAAAAGCATTTGCTTTGTGACTTGCTATAATTATAATATAAATATGTAAGTTCGTTTTAAACCACTTCAATTTATATAATGATCGACCGGTTTTGGAACTACCCTTCATTCGTCTGGACTATATTAAGACTTACCTAAGATACAAAGCAAAACTCCATAAGCGATTTTTTTGTTTTATACAATTTGGTTATATATTTTTTTTATAATCCTATCTTATTGAGGGCATGAGGAGGAAATCCTTAATTGGTTATATTTTGGTATACAATACATGCACAAAATAATATAACAGTAACCATCGATTTTCCGAAAATTTACAAATTACTTCATTCATAAATAAATCCCAAAATATCCCAATTTAACATCCAATTCGTATTTTTTCTACAACAAGGGACTATCTAACATCCTCCATAAATTAATATATTTAAATTTAAATACATCTCATTTTGTAACCGACATTTATTTCAGTTGCATTGCAGTAGGCCGTTGTATAACTTCTAGAAAAAATATGTAATATAAATATGTAGTATTGTCTTCTAGCATTCATCTGCCTTCTAGCAAACATTTGCCATATTCATAAGTTTCCAATTCCCGTACAGTTTCCCGAATTTCAGTTTTTTAGGAAATTAAATAATTACATAATTATATAATTAAAAATACACTTTGTAGTATTCATTTATTCTTGAGGATGAAAGCATTGCTATCGAAACATGTAGAAATATTTACATATTTTAATAAAAGTGGTGTACTCGTATACAAAGTGTATTTTTAATTATATAATTAATAATGACGCCACAAAGTTATCAATCGTTTGAAGAAATTATAATTACATAACTGTTTTTTTTAAACCTGTTCACTTTAGACCTAATATTTTCTGAAACAAAATCAAATAACAGTGAAAAAGTACATACTATCAATAATTCAACACGCGCGGATTAAAAACTACCTACATCAAAACACGGTGAAATCATACACCGTACTATAATCCCACAAGCCCCTGACGGCCGACCCTATTAGAATATAATACGGATATATTTTGTATTCTGTATCGGTTCCGGCCAAAGGAAAACCTAAAACCTAATGCCCCGGCCCGTAACTGGATTCAAATTCTCTCAGAGAGTATGACGGGGCGCGGCGACCTTTGAAAGTCCAAACGAAACCAATTTGTCCGTCAAATGCCTCTGACGGGTGAGTGACACACATCCCTGTCCGCCCCGAGGAACAATTGCGCAATTATTGCCACACCACTTTCGATTTTAGGGGTTATAAAGTGAAAGTAAATTGTTTATGAGAGAATTCGTTGGAAATACAAGGAACGTATTATTTTTGTTTGGTGTACCTCGAGGCCTGCATAACAGCCTATCATTAAATTTTATGATTTTCCCTGATTACAGTGTTATGTTGTTTTACTTTTGGGGTCATCCCGTTATCTTTTTATAGTTTTTTTTTAATTACCTTAATCTATTGGAAGCATGTGGTCAATTCAAAACCAATCCAATAATACTGTCCTAATGCCAGGTTGCCCGGATGGAGCCCGCTTGAGATAGTTGACCATCTTTCAAAAAATCGGTTTGTGACATGCCAATCACATTTAAATATATTTATTTTTTAATATTTTTAGCGTTTCGTTTCTTTTTCTTCTTAAACCAATATATGTCCCAATGGTGAACACTGCAAGGCTGTTAATGCTCGTGAAAGGTGGTTAAAATGTGGCAATATTTATAATAAAACTGTCTTTGGTTAACCTTGAAAATTTATTAAAACTGTTGGTCGTTTTATTTTATTTTTTTCTTCGTAAGGACAAAAGTAACTTTTGTAGTAAAAATATGTTTTATTTAACTAATAGAATCACATTATATGGTGTGTTTACTCTCTCGCTTGCTACCACTAAAATTCTCATATGTAACATATCCATTTCAAACTTAACCGGGGCAGTCCGAGGAAGCTTGCAGAAATCGAGTTTTTATGCGAAGAATGTCTGAAGTTCATTTGCTAGTTTCTAGTAGATAAATTTTCAGAAGCACAGTGCATAATAAATAATAGTTAACCTTAAACTCAGTAAAATCTTCTCAAGCCTGTAGCAAAAAAAAATTACATTTGATTTTCAATTAAAGGGTCAGAGAACTCAAAGACCATTATTAAATGTACTCTTACGTTTCTAGAAGAAACACTCATATATTAACTTATATTCTTAAGCCATAAGATAACATTGAAAGTAAGTATCAGGTAACCATACACCCGCAGAGGTTATTTTAAAATTTTACAAACATTGAACAAACAATTTGGAATTTTGTCTTCTCTGTTTACAGTTCAATTGATATCTTGAAGTTAATGGTTGAAAACATGATAGTATTTTGAAATTCTGTGCAAATTTCAAAACCCCCGATTCCTCCTGCCATTTGAAAGCATTAGCTACTAAAATAACCATAAAATAACATTATAAAGTACCAGGGTAACATAAACCAAGAGGTTATTCAGTGACGGGATGCCCCCTCCGCTCCCGACCCGCTGGCTGCCCGTGACTCAGCGGGTCAAGTGCTCCGAGTGCCGTGTTATCGGGTTTCGTGCCGAAGCTGCTATACCCGGGGCACACGCTATTAATTCAGGGCGGTGTCAATGAAAATCGTGGTTAAGTGTAATTTTTTGTGTTACTTCTAGACACCTTTAAGGAAAGTGTGCACGGACTTGCTTGGGAAAATATACCTGTTAATAGTTACCTAAAAAAGTTTTTTTTTCTTATTGGCTTTATGGAATACAGGTTAAAAATAAAATTTTAGATTTAGTTTCATACAGTTAAGTTAGAACTTTTTCTGATGGAGTACGATTACTGATACTGCACATGAAGTTGAACTGCCCAGAGCCTGTGGGATTATGGTGTTCCCGATTTGGAGAATATTATGAGATTGAAGTAAGAAGTAGGAAGGCTAAAAATAGGTGGAAGGTTTCGAAGTACCTACCCAGCTATTCAGATCTTGTCACTAAACAAATAAAAACACACTTATACTCACTTAGAGTGGTAGATGCTGTCAGTATCGCCCTGGTAAAAGACCACCATTCAGAATTGAAACGTTACTTGAAATGGTTTTAGCCGTGTTTGGTGACCAGATCTGAATAGCCAGTCACCTCCTTCCTCTCCCCCATCTCTTTTCCCTCCTCAATACCTTTAGCTTTACAACATACCCAGATTGAGGATACTATGGTCTATCTGGCTTCAGGCGGTTGGAAGCAGTTGGGACTCTTGTGTGGCATCACATAAAAAAAAATATGCCTACTGTCACTACTAGCGACAGACCACCATTCGGAATCTAAACGTTCCTTGTAATGGCTTCAGTAACCAGGTACTTTCTAACCATTCTCTTCCCATCTCCTTCCCTTTCCTACTTCCTTCATCCTCAAAACAAACCCTAAATTGGTGATTCCAAAGTCCTACTGGCTCCAGGCAGTTTGGACATGTGCGGTACCAAAAAAGGCTAATACTTACTAGGTAGGGAGTATCTTTAACCCTGGTAAAAAGTATTGGATGAAATCGACATTCAAGTACCCTCTTCGATTAAAATAATATTGTAAATCACTATTATTGTGAAAAAAGCGCAATATTAAAAAAAACCCGCGGAGTCTGAATTGCACCAAACGAATAAAACATTGTTCAAATAAATTCCGAGTACTTCCGGTGGTAATTTCCCATTCGTGTCAAAACAATAAGTTCATCCATAGCGCATAGCGCCCCCTGCGCGCTGGAAGGTAAGTTGTTAAGGCTTCGCTAATATAGGGCTTCTAGCTTCGGCCAAGGGATTGGGGAGGATAATCGCGGGTGGTTTTAAAACCCAATCCCCAAACAAACCACCCTTAAACATTTCAGCCACCACACTAAAACGCTCTACCATCTGTCCCTGTATAAATAAAGCTTTCAGTATTTGATTCTTACCTTTTTCTGAGCGGAATGAAATTACAGGTACCACGTGAATCCCGCTCAAGACTCACACATATTATAAATGGGTAATAGTAGTTCACTAAACAATTGGATGCTAATGGCTCGGGTTAGGCCGTATTTAAACCATTGTAACTTGTAACCCCTGTCTGATATAGGCCAATGTACTCGTTAATTCGTCTCTATGCAGCTTTAAACGTTAAAGCGTTATTTGCTTTTGACGAAACTTGAGCAATTTGTTTTTCTACCCAGATTTTCGCTATGGATGCATTTGGATGTCTACCTTTGCATAAAATCTATGCAAAGGTAGACATGTAGAAATAAGGTTTCGAAGAGTTATTGGTGGGTCAGGAGGGGTATTCATACTTTAAACACTCAATACACTTTTTTTTATGAAATTAAAGAATCAATTTGGGACATTGATCTCGTGGCAAATGTCAAAATTAGTTGCAATGTGCCCGTATTACATTATTTCAATGAATCAGGATATTTCACTTCTTCAATAAAAGCAAACTTACTTTATGCCACCATTGTAATTCAAATATTTATATATATATAAATGAATGTCTGCCTATCTGCCTGAAAATTATTTGATCGGTTTCGCTGGAAATAGTACAGTTTGTTCTTATAAGTGCCGGAAAGGTTTAGAAAGTAGTTTGAATGAAATCCAACATGTAAAACTGAAAAAAGATTAGCCTATAGATATACCGCTCTGGTTAGCCACAGATTACATGTTCAAAAGAAAGTTTGTTTGGGTAGAATATGTTCAATACTTACAAACTTTAGATATATTGTAAAGAATACGTTTTTGGAATGAAATAAAATTTTCAAATTAAATTTTCTTTGTTTCTTTGTTTAGAGATAATAGTCGTCACAAAAGTCATTACTTTCGCTGTCAAATCAATTATGGCACCCAAACGACCATCAAGAATTCACAACTTCATAACCTTATATAACAAAACAATTTTAATAATAAAACAAATCCAGAGATAATATTTACAGATACTACTTGTCCAATAATATCAAGTAGGGCAATGTCAAGAGTCAGAATAACAGAAGGGTGTGTATGAGACGATTTATGAATGTGAATGAAGCAAGGAGTGTGTGCCAGGACAGAATTGTTTGACGGTCTATTCTCTATGCCTACCACTGCGGGGAAACGGCGTGATGGTTAGTTAGTTAGTTAATTACCTGCCCCCAATAACATACCATAACTTTCTTTCAATTTTCTGGAACAAGAGGTTTTTGGTTCCTATTTTTACAGGTTGGTTGGTTTTCAAATCTTATCTTTGATTTTCTAAAAACAGAATTCTGTGGTTCATAGTAAAATTTATGGTGGTTTATTAGGTGTCGTGGTGCACTTACTGCGTCATAATCAAGGCCATATTTTACCCGGGAACGCTGACGTCACAGCTGTAAAGTGAGCCACCATTGCCGCTGGGGTGAGATTAGGTCGGTAACAAGAGGTGGCAATAGGGGTAGGGGTAGGTGGGAAGAGACACGTAGGTACTCCAAGCCAACCCATTCTACATATAATTATTGTGTCATATATTTTTTAATTACGTATTAGAATAGCCATTATAGCCAAGTTTTTTTCAAAGGTGACAAACATTCCCAAATAATCGTTACGAATAAACCTGACGATATTTTGCTTGTGCAATGGCGGGGGATTTAGCTAGCAGAGGAATTGAACCCACGACGCCTGGGTGCGAACCCGACACATTTATCCATTCAGCTACTAACCGACTATGTATTTGTGATACGTTATGATAGGTTAGATAAATTAAGTTGTAAAGTGTCCCGTCCAACTATTATTATTTATTATTATTAAATTAATTTCCTCGGGTCCTTTTGTGTGGAGTTAATGTTAAAAATTTTTAATTAAATTTTACACTACCTATCCACAGAATATAAGTTAACTTCACCTATTCATATTGTCAACTAGCTGATGTGTACCCGGCCTTGCTGGGGTACAATAATTGATTTGACCGCGAAAGTAACTATCTAGAAATAAAGATTGAATATTTTATTTCATTTCGAACGTTTAATTTTTCAGAATACTCGTATATCTAAATTATAAAGTTCTTAAGTAGGTACCTACTCGTTTTTTCCATTTTGAAAATATTCTCCCCAAAAAAACCAACTTCTTTTGAATATTCAATCTGTGGCTAACCAGAGTGTTATATCTATGGGCTAACCTAAATAAAACATGGCGGGTTCAATGTTTTTCATACAAATTTAAAACGTTATAGCAACAGTTTTACATATTGGATTTAATTCAAACTACTTTCTAAACCTTCCCGGCACTAATAAAAGAAAACTGCGCTATTTTCAGCGAAACCGATCCAGTGATTTTCGAGATCATTTAGGACAAACAAACAAACTTACACTGATTTATTTTTATATGAACATTCTTTTTTTGATTTCACTTTTGAGTGCGGATAAACCAATTCCTAAAACACACACAATATAATGAGATCCGCAATAGATACTGTATCAACGTGAACTGATCTGCCTGTAAATTTACAGATACCTTGTATTAATCACATTGTAGTGTGTATATGGTAAAATAAAACACTTTCAAGGCAAATTATAGCAAAGCCTCGACCAAACCGAATGACGTTTGCTTTTGTTTACCATATTATATCAATTTTTACAAATTGCATAATGTAATTCAATACACCCAGTACTATTCGTACATACAAAACACCAGTTTCAGAATTTTACAAACAGTATTTTCGTATTATTTATTAAAATTATTTATTTTCCTACATTTTTCTTAAAACAGGTTGTGTTATGAATGTATGCAAGAATTGAAAGAGGAGGGCTTTGGAGTAAAAATGAGTAATCTGAAAGTACATTGCCTGTTGTATACTGATAATTAAAAGAGGTGGGCGTGGGCGCAAAAATGAGAAGTCTGCAAGTATGCTGATGATGCGGTGCTGATTACTAACAGTATGGAAGATCTACAGTCCCTCGTATCTAGGATGAACGAATTATGTATGAAAAATGAGCTAATGATGAATATAAATAAGTCCAAAGACATGGTGTTTGAAAGAGAGAGTACGAAAACAGTGTATAATATAGTTGTGAATGATGAATACTTGGAGCAGGTCGATGAGTTTGTGTATTTGGGAAATATGTTTACGAGAGATGGAAAGACTGATAGGGATATTGAAAGAAGGGTAAATGCAGGAAACTCCATTAACGGAGGACTGAATGCGGTTGGCGCAAACAAAAAGTTGTACAAAGAAGCGAAACTAGCAGTCCACAATGGTATCAACCAACCCTGATGTTTGACAGGGAGGGATGGAACTGGCAGAGGAAGGATGAAAGTAGACAGAATGCTATAGAAATGAGATCTCAGAGACGAATGTGTAGCAAAATCATGTATGATCGTGTGAAAAATGTTGAGATTCTTAAAGAATGTATGGCTGATGTAAGCGTAGTGAGCAAGATTAAGAAAGGGACGCTTAGATGGTTTGGGCATGTAGAGCGAATGAACGAAGAGAGGAGTGTAAAGAGAATATATGACGCGAATGTAAATGGAAGAAGAACCCGGGGATGCCCGAGGAAGACATGGCACGATCAAGTGAATCAAATACTTTAGTCGGGCCATGTCAGAAGTCGGAATAACAGAAGAGAATGTATGAGACTATGACAATTTCAATAAAAATTATTACACTTTTGTGTGCTTTACCACTGACAGCACGAGCAATAATCATACATGTATTTATATTATTATAAATAGGTATGTTAGTTGTAAGACTAGTTTTAAACCATAGTTGTACGTCATTTTGCAGTATTATAAGTCTCAGTAGTTAGTCCCTAGTCATAAATCTTACTTATAAGCCATTAGTAATAAAGTTTAGCTCTAAGGTATTGGTTGTATATGTTATTTAATTAATTTTAAAGCGCCCTTGAGGTGATTTTCCCACGAAAACGGCGCTATAGAAGTAATCGTATTATTATTATTATTATTATGATGTATGAATGCGAATGTAGCAAGAAGTGTATGTCAAGATCGAGTTGTTTGGCGATCCGTCCTCTCTGCCTACCCCTGCGGTGAAACGGCGTAATGGTTAGTTATTTAGTTAGTTAGCTAGGTTACTTTTCTTCTCATGTGTGGGCCTTATTGTGGAAGTAATAAATACGGAAATAAAACTTTACATGAAGTTGTGTAGTATGACGACCTTATTATTTTCAGGAAGTACCCTTTTGTTAATTTAATTTATAAAAAATAGGTAGGTACTTGATTAAATCAAGTGTAATTGGCTAATTGCTGACCTCAATTCCTGCTCATATCCTATATAAAAGTAACGTAATAAACAAATGCGTTATTCATAGATCCATTAATTGTTTACTGAACAATGAATGACACCTTACTAGGAAACATAATTCTAAAGTAAATGACGAACGGGGCATATCCCACGGAGTCAATTTACTTTCGCGGTCTTCGTCGTTAACATCAAAAGGCACTTTCAGCCGCTTCCAAGATACAACCTACTCTAATTATTTATTCTAATTTCACTTCACTCGTGTAATATCAATTGACTTTAGCCGGTTTAGACTCGACGGTGATCTTTCGGAAAGATCCATAAAAAGGTGCTTCTAGTAATATTGCTCTATTCCTAATGAATTTCAAGTAATGTGATCACAGATCACAGGTATCAGGTGACGCGAAAATTTCACCTACGAATACAGTTGGTTTACAATTAGATAAATTTTAGAAATAAAAATATTATCAGTCAATTAATAATTATAATACATATACGTATATATATATAAATTATTTCGAATTTTTTTTTTTTAAATTGCTTACCTGTTTTCCATCTACTATTGTTAATTTTTGTTTATGTTTGAAATTTGCCTATTCTTACATTTTTATTACTTTTCTATGTTTATTATTTGTACATTATTATCATTATTTCTTAGTATACTTTGTATTCTGATAAGATAAGCTTCGCTTCCGAAACATGTTGATATGTATGTATTAAGTAGTAATTTACTCAATGCATTTCTTATCGATTTAAATAAAAAAAAATATTATTGTATTGATAATTTACAAAATAAAATCATTAAAACATAAATCTTTTGTTTTAAACAATAAAATCATTGCCGCACAAGAGTTCCAATTTCCCGGAGCCAGACTATGGGATCCCCAATTTGGGTATGTTGTGAGGCTGGAGGAAGTGGGGAAGAGAAGAGGATGAGAAGGAGGGAGTTGAGAAGTACCTGACTATTCCGAATTTATTTAACTATTGCAACAACTGTGAAAGGTTTATAAAACCTCATTTAAGACCTAGCCCGTAGTAGGTATCACCGTTTATCCCACAACTTTGAACCTTATGACATCTGTAGATAGGTACAGAAAGAGCGATTTTCATTTAACCATATTTAAAAAAAATATATATATATTATTAAATATATATATTTATATCTATTTATTTTTGACGCCCCGGTGGGCTTTACATATTTTCACATTTAAATAATTTTGTGTTCAGGAAAAAAAAGTTTTTAAATTAACAAAAAAATATCATGATATATAACTGTAACATATTTATGATATATATGTATGTGTAATAATGTATAAGTGCATGACACAGAGAAGTTATAAAGGGAAAGATTTTTAATTTGTACGTAATATATATTTTTTTTAATTAAAATAGTAATAGCCTGATCTACATGATACATAATACACAAGTGCATAATATAATATAATATGTGTGCATGACTTTGTAAAAAAAAAAACTTTCGTTGTATAAGTATTCATATTTTCTATAGTTTTATCTTATTTTCTAGCTATATAAATATAAGTTAAGTAATATTTCACAAAACTGGCGCTACTATAGCCAAATACTATAACTAAGTAAAAATAATAAAAATATCTTTAAATTCAGTTACAAAATAAAAATATTGAAAATGGTTGATAATTCTAACGTTTAAAATGGGTTTTTTTTCCTGCTGCAAAAATGATTTTTTTTTTGTAATCATTTATTTTAATGTAATTTTATACAATATCCGGAAAATATTCGGATTATAACAATATTTATTTAAAGAGTGATTGAAAGAAATGAGTCGCGGCTAAAATTAAGAAGGGCATCAGCGGCGTTCCAAGTATCCTCAATTGCGGCCCTAATAGGGTTGTGGTGTCTTCCCTCGACACCCCGAGGGGGGAGCCCTACCGGGGGGTACTGTATCTCCTCCCCCCTTCCACAGAGAGAGGTCCCCTCCACACCCAACCGCTTTATCTTTTTAAAGAAAGAGCAGTGCGGCGTTTAAAATTTAATTGTAATCCCTCTCTATATTTTTATTTTGTACTTAACGTTCAATTTGCGAAATCTCGCTCCGCTCGCTGATTGCGGGGTAGAAAAAACCAAATGATATTATTACGCGGGAGTGTGGCGGGCTGATACGCCGGGCTTAGCGATTCATTATGTTCATCACTTCAATGTTTATTAAATAACAACAATGCTTTTTATTTCCATTGCAGTTTGTCTTTGCATTTTTTTTAATGGTAAGTATTTTATGGTCACATACGCAAGGAAAATAAAATCCTTCTTTCCTACCCTTTATCGTGAAAATTATGTTTTTATAATAATAATAATAATTTTTTAAAAAAACACACATTTGAATAGCACAGTTTTGTGTTATTTAATTTCAAGTTATTTAAGTTCAAGAGGGTTTATGAATATGGTGGAAATAAGTATTTGATATGATCCACAAAATATACCAAATTAACGATAAACATGTCAATAATATCACATAAGTATTAATTTATTCGCATAATGCGAAACTGCTGTATTTTTTTTTAAATATCGTAATTATTATAATGTATTTTCTGTCGGTCTCCCAAAAAAACAGTTTAACGTTAAATATTCTTTCAGATAAAAATAACGTTTATGATATGAAAGTAATATTAACACATCTATTTTGAGAAGGCAGGTAATTTTTAGTTTGGATTTCCACGTGCCCGTTTAAATCAAATTTATCTGTTAGTTACCCGCAAAGGCGGAATTATGTTCGCAGGGGTGCGGTTCGGAGTGCGGTGCGGAGTGCGGTCGGAGGTACCAGAGCACCAGCCCGCGTAGTACGGAGATTACGGGGCGCGTGATTCTTTAACGCGTTTAGCGGCGTCGCCCGCGCCCGCTCCCGCCGTAACAAGCCACGCGGGACAAACGCGATTGAGAACAAACGAAGCTCTCCTAATATGCCGCCACCCCGCACCCGCACCCCCGCACCGCCGCACCACCCACAACACCACACAACTATAGTACTTACACTCCCTCTATACGCACAAACGCTTGAGGGCAGCTTTGATTTTAAAGCAACCTTTTTTACAATTTTAAATGGTTACCTGCTCTGTACACATGAGTCCCAACCGCTCCCAACCATCTGGAGGCAGTGAGACTATGGCATCCCAAGTTGGGGTATGTTCGGAGGCTGAAGGTAGAGGGAGGGAAAGGAGATGGGGAAGGAGAAGGTGGCGAAGTAACTGACTATTCAGATCGGTCACCAAACACGGCTAAAGCTATTTCAAGCAACATTTTGTTTCTAAATTTCATCGGGGCTATACTGATAGTATCTACCATTCTGGAACGAGTCGCAAATATACCACACATTTTTTAAAATATATATGTATTTTCGCACGTAGTAGGTAACTGTTGTAGGTACCCACTTTGATCATTTTCGAGGGTACCTATGTATGTTTCAACCTTCCTACGTTTAGTTTTTGTATCGTTGTCTGAAACATGCGATATAATTTATCTTAGCCCGCTCCCTCACAGGTCGGTGAGGAATCAACATAAACCGGGTGCAGTAAGAAAGCAGTATACCGAGAGTGCTCCGTTCCATATAATATATCTATGAGGCGCCCGTAGACGGGTAGGTGCGGCGCTGGAGCAGTGTTGCGTACTTCCATTTCCCACTTTATTGCTGTGCTCGAGTGATGTTGATTTCATCCCGACCAGTGAGGAAGCGGGCTTATACGTACAAATAAATTAGATTTATTTTTATTGTACTTCGTATAATAGTTGTTTTACTTGTAACTTGTTTGATGAATGACGGAACAAGATGATGAGGAAATCGTATGAATGTGGGTGTGTACGTGTAGGGTAGGTACCTGTCTGCCGTCTCGCGCCCCTCTGCAGACTACTTGCTACAGACTTCAGATGACAGTAAATTTGCCCACCGACATCCTTTATTCAAATCTATGGGGGGTGATTTTCTCGTATCATCTCGTCTCAATTATGTGTACAAGCGGCTCTGCGTTAACCCGCTGCGCCGCTCACTTGTCGCGCACTGCCAGTGCCTACTGCCTACTGCCTGGTGTGGGAGACGGGAGACGGGAGACGCGCTAGGCACTACTCGCACCCGGGACGGGGATTGGGGATGACGTGTGAAGTGTCAAACCACCCCTAAATGATTTTAATCAACCCTCTAATGATTTCATCATTTAAATTTAAAAATCGAAAAATGTTTTTTTTTGTTAAATAATATTTCTTTGCATGAGCAGGTAGGGAGAATATAGCGCCAGACAACTCTGCCGTACCGCACAATTTTACTATTCATTTTTTTAATAATAAATTATTGAAGCTTATGTAATATTAACAACTCTCAAAATGAAACAAGAAAATGTTTCATTTGGAGAGTTGTTAATATTATCTTCAATGATTAAAAATGTATTATAATGAGATTTATGAGCTTCAAATAATTATTCCATTTTTGCTATATAAAAACTGGACTTGTATTCGACAGTTGTCCCATATAAATAAAAATCGGATACATCCAAGACACTATCTAAAGATTAAAAATAAATTCGGGTAGAATCTTCCAGTCATAATAAAAAGGGTGCAGCCAAAAATATATGGGAATTAATTGAAGATGATATTGATAGTTCTTAGAAATCGAAGTATAATACCGATAAGATTGACGGAACGGAATGGGGTAGCAGTAGCTCAGTAGATTAGAGCGCAGGTCCCGGATAGATAACGAGGTTCTGGGTTGGAATCCCAGTTACTACCGTTACCTTTTTCTTTTCTGCGTCTTTTCAGTTTCATGTTTCATTTTGGGAGTTGTCAATGATTCAAAAATATATTTTATTATACTTATATCTAATTTTATTATAAATATATAAATTTAAAAAATTACTCGCGATTCCGACGTCTTCTTCCATCAACTTTTTTGTTTTGTTTAAAAGACCATCGGTAATTGTACATACAAAATAATTTGATTACTGAAACGATCTTAAAAACGAAACCATTTAAAAGTATCCTCTTGCATAATAACCCAAAAGCCCACTTCTTCCCTGTTATGTTTCGTATCCAGTTTACGTCAGGGTATTCAAACTCCATAATGTATTACAAGTCTCGCTAGTTCATCAATTATTTTTTACTTATTTTTCATTTGGAGATATTAGGCGAACAAATACAATTTACTAACACCCTTAGCTCGTTATATTGTAATGTGTTTTATAACTTACAACTTCTAAAACATGTTTTTGTAGCAGGCCCAACAGCTTGGAACGAACTCCCTTCACAAGATTGACAACTCTACTGAATTCACGGCAAAACTAAAGACTCACCTTTTTAAATTATCGTATCCAGAATAACGACTGCATTGGTTTAGTGGTATTTTTGATTACTCAGTTCAAAGGTACAGTCAGTTATATGTATTTACTTTCTCCTAGATTAGGTAATCTTTAATAATCATTAATATAAAAACATTTCTTACACTTCTACTTTTGTATGCCTTACCACTGACAGCACGGGCAATAATCATAACTAAAAAATAATTAAAACTCTCAGATAGAAGACTTGTTTGTGACTTAACTTTTATTTTCAAAAATTTGAATGGTTTTATAGACAACCCTGATATAGTCAGATTAATTAAATTTAATGTTCCAACTAGAACTACTCGATCTAAAATTTTATTCAATTGTAACAAAAATTTCAGAACGGAATCATTCAAAAATTCTCTTGTACCTAGACTCAGCACTTAACACGCAGAGGTAATTTTTATTTTATTTTTTATTTATTTTATTTGAGTTTTTAATACAGCAGGACTGACTGGGTAGTGCAAACCCAGTCTGCCATATCACATGAAATATATACAATATAAAAAGAGAAATGAATACAATAAAATAAATAAAAAATAATAATAATAATAAAAATAAAAAAGTTTAAATAATAATATAAAAACATATGAGAAGAAAATGTGAAAAAAAATAATTACGAAAAGATAATTACATCAAAATAAAAGAAATAAAATGAAAAACTTAATAGATGATAGTAACGTAGAATAAATTAAATAAATTTAATTTAATAGATCGGTGGTAGTCGCATCATCAGCATCCATCGCTCATTGAGTGGAGAGCTGAGTCACGCGGATACAGCCACGACAATGGCGTTGGTTGACTTCCGTGTCCTGCTCCAGAAGCTGGCTAGTCGGTGGTGAAGTAAGGCGGGGAATGAGTGAACCCTCCCTTGAGTGAACATCGTCGTGACACTGCAGAACCTTGGAAGTTGCAGAAGTTGCCTGTATGCGTTGTTGTAGCACACCCTCAGCTTGTCCCATTGCGCTGCTGAGTATTGCGACCACAGCTCAGACGTGTATAGGGCAGTGCAGTATGTCTTAAAAAGCAGTTTCCTGACATCGTCGCTATAGTGGTAGAACCGCCTTGAGAGCATTCCGGCGCGTATATTGATGGCTCTTCTTTGTCGTTCCATAACTTCCATATTGTTCATGTCTTCTGTAAGGATATGCCCCAGGTATCTGACCTGCGAGGTCACAAGCAGTATATTTCCTTCTAGCCAGATTGGTGGAATATTTAGTGGCTCCTTCTTGTGTTTAAATACAACTATGAGTGTTTTTTTGGAGTTGTATAGCAAGTTATGTGAGTTTGCGTACTCTTCACATATTCGCACAAGTCATCTCATCGCATTAATCGATGGTGCGAGCAGCACCATGTCATCGGCGTAGTTGATGTTATTACTGCTTTCTCCGCAGATATGGCAACCCCGTGAGTCGTTAAGCTCTTGTAAGAGGTCATCAATGTATATATTAAATAGAGTGGGAGACATACTACCCCCTTGCCTGACTCCGCTTTTAATGAATGTGGATTTAGAAGAGGCTCCTGCCCATTGGATAAGATTTTTCTGTTGCCCATATCAAGTAGCCAGCATATTGACTGCTGGTGATGGGAAACCACGTTTTATGAGTTTTTCCCATAATAAGTGGTGCGACACACGAACGAAAGCCTTGCTAAGATCTAGAAAACACCCATAAACGGTTGTTTTTCTTTTTTTGTAGTAGGCTATTATTTGTTTGACTCCATAAATGGCCATATCAGTTGATGAAGCGCTCTTGAAGCCGAATTGGTTATCCAGGGTAGAAAGTTTTGTCTTTTATAAGCGTGAGTAGGATTTTTTCAAATAGTCTTGAAATCATTGTCGTCAAGGAGATCGGTCGGTAATTTCCCAATATCGATGCATCCAGTTGATTGGATTTCAATATTGGTATGATGACAGTTTGACTCATATCCATCGGCATATATGTGTACTACTTTGTATGTAATGTAATGTAATATGTGTGTAATACTTTTCAGACATAATAGCTATGTTCAACTACTCTAAATACAATTACAGAAAATTATTACATACTATTATAATTAACTAAATGCGTAAAAATCCATATAGGGGGTATATAATATAATAAATAAATAACAGGTGTAAATATTTATGTTCATGGATAAGCCATAGTTGTAAGTCATATTACAGTTTTGTGTATAAAATATACCCTTGGTCATAAATATGTGTTAGTTTTAAGGGACTAGTTATACTTAAGTCTAAATTGTAAGTCTCTAGTTATAAGTCATAGTTGTAAGTCAACAGTTATAAATCTTACTTATTAGTAATAATTTTTGCTGTAAGGTATTAATTATAAGTCTAAGTGATGGGTTACATGAATTATTTGTAAAGCGCCTTTGAGGTGATTGTTTCACAAAGACGGCGCTTTAGAAGTAATCCAATTATTACTATTATTCCATGTTCACCTCCCATCATACACATTTTATTCACCTCGACACAAAAACAGAAACATAAATAAGTTTTATATTTTTACCATTTACAATAATAATATAGGTGATTTCACAATACTCAGAATATATTGTGAAATTATTTATTTCTGTCGTATGTTGTAAATAATATTTTACCAAAAGCCCATTCTTTAGAAATATATTTTGTTAAAATCGTTTAAACCGCCCATGTGTTGCTCTTCAATTTCCATTTCAAAGTCATCCCACGCCTTTGTGAAATGGAGGCCTGCACTTCCGTACCATTTAAGTTATGCAACGTTGAGATGAGGGCTTTGTAAATAAACGCGTGAACATTTTCAATAACTACCCTCCGTCTTGCGGGAAATATCATCTCATTGTCCTGGGCCCTCCCTCTGGGGGTGCAAGTATCATCATTACAATATCAGAGCAAACAAATGACATAACTGAGGATTAATGGCTGTCACTTGTCCCGGCGTTTATTTGCAATATGCCTCCGTCATTATTATCCCCGAGGGATTTGAACGCTAAACCAGATTTAATTGGAATCAAACTGAATGCTTCTAACCTGACTTTTTATTGCTTTTTATCTTCATTCTTACTAGATTATTCATATTGTCTTTTAAATTTTTCAATATATATATACAGTAAGGTATGTCTACGTATCCATTCCTAGAATATATTATTATTTACCTGGTGAACTGTGACATGCATTGCTCTATGACCAAATGTAGGTTGTGTGTAGTTTTCAAGTTCTGGTAAGAATTGAACATTGAATATTTGAAAATTGCTATTATATTATCTGCTGGTGTGGTGGCCAACTGAATAAATGAGCGTACAAGTTCCTCACCTGTTTGTGTATAAAATGACTGGTTATATTATATTTTTGATAGTTCGCTTTTCTTAGGGTAGGCACAGCTTTTCAGTCTTTATGGACTGCACGCCACTGCTAGTGCTATCGACAATTTTTTTTTAAACGACCCTAAGAACTGAATAATGGAAGGAGGTAAAATATTTAAAAAATGCATCAATCAAAAATATGTCATGTTAAAATCCTTCGCGATGTTTTATTAGTTCTGCCCTAGGTCTGGCCTCCATGGTCGAGCGGTAAGACTCTGGACTAAGAATCCCAAGGTCGCGGGTTCAAATCCCGGCGTGGGCAAGTAAATTTTATTTAAATAATTTGTGCTGTTTCACAATTAGTTAATTTAAAAATAATATATAGTATATTTGCACACGTTCCAGAGTGGAAGATACTCTCAGTATCGCCCTGATGATAGACCACCATTCAGAATTGAAACGTTGCTTGAAATGGGTTTTAGCCGTGTTTGGTGACCAGATCTGAATAGCCAGGTATTTCAGCACCTTCTTCTTTCCCTTCTCCTTACCCTCCCCAATACCTTCGGCCTCACAACATTCCCTAATTGTGGATGCCATAGTCTCACTGGCTCTAGACGGTTGGGAGCAGTTGAGACTCTTGTGCGGTATTCATATTAAAATATAATAATAATAATATTAATACGTATTCTGTTATTCTGTATCCCAGATACTTATTTACCTCCACCATTTTAATATTTGATCTTTGCGCATTTTTTAACATATTTATTACCTTCCCACGATGATATTACATTTGTAAACATATTCACATATCAATACATTACAAATATTATTAAGAGGAACTTAATTAACTCTCCTTCAACTTACAAATAATTGCCGATTCATTAGGGTACTGGAACTGAAAACAGAACTAACAGAAGAAACATTCCAACCCACAAAGGACAGTGGTTAGCTTGTAGATACTTTCAGTATCGCTCTTGTGAGAGACCACCATTTTATCGAAATGTTGCTTGAAATGAAGTCAGGTACTTCGCAACCTTCCTCTTTCCCATCTCATTTCCCTCCGATTCCATTCAGCCTCACAGCATACCCCATTTCGGAAAGCCATAGTTCATGTGGCTCCTGACTAAAAAATGACATAATAAAAAGCAAAAGCAAACCTTCTTGTGAAACTTTTCAGATAATTGGAATCAATTATTTTAACTTGTCTAGCATTTTCATTATCTGTCCTCACGAACTAACGGTTGTTCCAAAACCGTTTAGCTTATTCAAATAATAGAGAGATGTACATGTACGAAATAACACCATTTTATTTTATTTTTTATATTAAAAATTCTTTCTCCAGAAATGCTTCAGCGAAAATGTTATTTATTCAGAGTCTGCAGAGTTGTTGACCTTGTTCAATAATGACTCTATGCAGCCGGCGAAAATTCGCCTCCAAAGCTCAAAAGTCGATTTGCCAACCGTGCAGTCCTCTGTTCCACGCACCCAGGCGGTTTCCATTTCAGTCTGAACCCGTTCATTCTTACATAACTGGGCTATTGATTGGGGCGGCTATGGGCCCCGTCCCCCGGGGGGGCGGTCACCCCCGGGGGGCGGCGGACGGGGGGCGGGGGGCAGGAACAGTTTCTGCTTGTGAAGCGACGACCTTGTCACTACAAAAATCTGCCGACGTATCATCACAAAGCCAGCAAAAGGTAGAGTGGGAGTAATAGTGGAGTTGTGCACCCCCGAACTTTCTTCACGTGCGGTTTTGTCGTCGTAAGCGTCTTCCAACCCGCCTGATGCGCTAACCTTCAACGTTGAAGGTTTTTACAAGCAATTACCAATCTTTTTCCGATTCAGGTATGGATTTCGAAATGTTTGATAAATTTATCACGTAACTTCCAATTTGACTAATTTATTACCCGGGGTGGATAATTTTGAATTGATTTTACAATGGCAATACCCTACTAAAACAATTTTTACCATTAACCTGTTTTTTTTTAATTTGTGTTTATGTCTGATGGAAAACACTACTTAATTTGACATCTCTGTCGGCAAATAGTTCTCCATGATCAGTATTTATCCAAAACCTTATTAAAATCAATTATATAGCTCCGCATGCTAAATATTGTTTAGATATATAAGCTCGACGGGTCCAGTGGTTATAATGATGTATTGGGTAGTTAGTGGGTTGGTTGGTTGGTTGCGAGAGGGTGGGTCGGGAGGTGCGGGGCAGGAAGGGGCGTGGCGGCGGCCGCGGCGGCGTCCAATGAGCGTCCACGTCGCGACGCCGCACTCAAAAGCTACTTTGCCCAAGTGCTGCATACAAGCTAGAATATTCTCCAATACAGCTTCATATTGTTTATATTTAAACACTTCATGTGAGGATATAACAGATTAAATTAAAGCTGCGTATTTATACTTCATTACAGATTTACTGTTTTGAGTTGAAAAACGGGCAAACTTAGTTGAAGACCTGTATCGCTATTTATTATTTGTATACACACACTACATCTATCATCTGTCTAGATTACAATTAAATTAATATGGTCAAGTACTACTCAACATACTGCAAAATATCGAATTTTATATTTCTTATTAAATTTGACTCTGCCTAGATATTGTCGTAATGTTTAATTGTTTCATTTGCATTTCCGGGGAGATATTTTTTTAAATTTAAAATGGTTAGTATCTGCGTTAGAAATAATTCTCACAATGTTGGTCCTTATTATTACTATCACAATTTTTGCAAGGGATTTATAAATTATTTTAAAGTACTGAAAAAATGGTGCTCTGGATGGAAAGGTCGTTGTTTGGCTTGTCTTCTTCTCTGATGAAATTTTCTCCGAATTAATCTTCCGACAATCCATTCTGGGGTCTCGGAGGTTTACAACCTCACTTCTAGCCTTTATAATTATCGCTAAACAAGAACGTAATATTCTGAGCAATTCAATGGTAATTGTTTTCAAATCCTTTTCTTTTTAACCTACCTTTTTTATGAAAACTTAGTTCCCATTCAGTAAAAGTAATCTAAAACGTTATTGTTTTATTCCATGGTACAAATTGGTGTTATGTGGCATGTATACGGTTTAATTTGAAGGTACTAGATATTCCCGTAGCATAATGGTTTACGTATTTGATGTGGAGTAGGGAGGTTACATGTTCGATTCCCGTGAATTTCTATTAGTCGGTCTAGAACAAGGTTTCCCAAAAATCTCAACCGGTCGATTATTACCGTTGTCGTAATGTCTAAACTTGATAGGATGGATGCATCTCATTGAAATAGACATATTGATTGGTGGACGTATCGATTGACCTGAAGTAGAATATCGAGGTGAACTCTGAAAGTGCTGAGTGAGTGCGGGCGCGAGGAAACAGCGCGTCAGCGA
The DNA here is from genome assembly GCA_022606495.2 of Halesus radiatus. Lineage (NCBI taxonomy): Eukaryota > Metazoa > Arthropoda > Insecta > Trichoptera > Limnephilidae > Halesus > Halesus radiatus. The sequence goes on from JAHDVE020007785.1 coordinate 121,224, forward strand.
ATAGCGCGCCGCTGTGATGTCCTGATCCACCACTTCCAGACTAGTGCGGTGAATAGCATGCAGAAAACTGTATTATTGTTGCAAATAACATTTATTAAATAATATTAGTCCAGCAAATAACGTTTATTAAACAATATCAGTGTAGCAAATAATCTGCAATAAGCAATATTAGTGCAGCAAATAACGTTTATTAAACAATATCAGTGTAGCAAATAATCTGCAGTAAGCAATATTAGTGCAGCAAATAACGTTTGTTTAACAATGTCATTGTTGAAAATAATCTGCAGTAAGCAATATTAGTGTAGCAAATAACGTTTATTAAACAATATCACTGTAGCAAATAATCTTAAATAAGCAATATTAGTGTAGCAAATAACGTTTATTAAACAATATCAGTGTAGCAAATAATCTGCAGTAAGCAATATTAGTGCAGCAAATAACGTTTGTTTAACAATGTCATTGTTGAAAATAATCTGCAGTAAGCAATATTAGTGTAGCAAATAACGTTTATTAAACAATATCACTGTAGCAAATAATCTTAAATAAGCAATATTAGTGTAGCAAATAACGTTTATTAAACAATATCAGTGTAGCAAATAATCTGCAGTACACAATATTATTGCAGAAAACAACGTGCATTAAACATTAGTATTGCAGCAAATAACGTATATTAATACATTTTACTGTAGTAAATAACGTTTTTAAGCTATATGTATGAGTTTAGCAATGCATAAAATAAAGTAGGTATATTTGTCGATTAAACAATATTATATAAAATGTATTATCTACTTTTTGGAATAACTTATTGAAGCTTATAAACCTCTTTGTCATTTATTTATAAGATTTTAATAAAAATAAAAATAATATCTAATAGTTAAAAGTAAATGCTGTAATATAAACGTAGGTAATACCTTTTTATAAACAATGAAAATAATATTACCAATCTCAAAATAACACATGAAACCGAAAAGACACAGAAAAGAAAAATGTGAAGTTTCTGGGTTCGAGTTCCAGTTGTTACCGTTACCGTTTTCTCTCTGTCTCTTTCCGGTTTCGTGTGTCATTTTGAGAGTTATTAATATTATCTCCAATGATTAAAAACGTTTATATTACAGCATTTGCTTTTAACCATTAGATATTATTTTCATTGAAATATCTTTCGAATACAATGTTCTAAAGATTAGTACTCCAAGTTGATATACATTTTTTTAAACTTTCACGAGAAAATATCACCCTGATAAAGTACACTGAACCGAAACTAGTTGGTTTTTTATTATGTTCAATAAAGTGGTGTTGAAAAATGCACAGAAAATAAAAACTAGGTTATTCTCTTTTGGATCGAAACGGAACGTAAAAATTCTTTGTTAATTCATAAAAAAAATTAACAAAGATTTGAAATAAGAAAAATAGTTTGTTTATATTTTTTAATTTTTGTCGACTTGAACTACCTGGATATTTTGGTTATATCAATTAATATACCTCAGAACTAATAAGTGATATTGGTACTTGAGGTGTTTTATTCAATACAAGAATGTCTTGTCTGAATAAACTTATTTTGATATACAAATTCTAGTAAACGGCTCTTTGTTTTTGTAGTGTTACTATACTCGTACACCCCTACTACACACATACTAATTGTATCTAATATTCCAAATACTAAAATCTTAATCAGTAAAATACTTTTTGCATGAATAATATTTTACTTACCTCATTCTACTTTTTTTTATTTTTTATTTAAATCATTTTTGGTATTTTGATTTATTCTACCAATAAATACAATGTTAATCTTCGTAATACCCTTTCACGGGCTTCTTTGGTGGAGTCGTAAAAATATGTTATGATTAACGCATTTTTAACAAACTAAAGAACATTTAATCCGCTAAAAGGGCCGACCGGGCAATCGTCAAACCAATGTATTAATTGCGTTTGTGTTTAATTCGTAGAACTCCATTTAATTTTTTTTTTATTTAATTTAAATCAAATTTAATAATGTTATTATTAAGTTCTGCAAGTACTCGTATTTTTAGTTTTTATTATTGTGACAGCCATTTCGGCGTTTAAGGCCATTTCCAAACTGTAGGGCACTGCCCTACCTACCATCTAAATCTCCATACAAAAAATGGAAATTTTGAAAAAAATCATTTTCGGCTTCAACAACATCAATAACATCGTATTTTTCAATCATAGCACTCTACTTCACTCAAAAATTACGAACCGCTACTGTTTCTATGATACTATGAGCCTGCACCCATGCGAAAGTCTACAATCTCAATCTGCCAACAGACAAGTACTTTCTCTTGGTCAATTTTCGTAGTATGGTCTTGATATCTCCTATTACTAAATGCATTCTGTAAATATCGTCTAAACATCATCATTTAAAAAAATATTTAATCTGTGTCCATAGAATGAAGAAGTATTTACACTTTAGTGACTGTGACGAAATCGGGGTAGGTACTTTCTTAAATGATTTTTTTTGCATTTTCCAGTTCAAGTTTCTTTTTAAAGAAACTAAATGAAAATATTTAATTACACCAATGAATTTATTAAACAGATAGTAGTGATAGAAAAGGGTGTGATATTGGTTGAAGGCTGTAGGATTATTATTTATCGCTAAGTGGTTAGTATACTTGGCGGATAGTAAAATGGAGATACCTACCTATGTTTGTTAATTTTTTTTTATAAGTAATAGGTAAATCACGAACAATATTCCTATTCCTGGTTGTAATCTAGGCAGTCTGACAAATAAAAAAATCTTATTACCTGAAAAGATTAGTGGTTCCTTTTTAAGAACCGTAGACCATTTAACAGTATCTGTTGTAGTACGAGTTTATTTTGGCAGTCTATACGGAAAAAAAAATTTAATTAAATTAAATAGTACCATACAGCAACTCCTTGTAGAAAAGCCACAAGACGATGAAGATATTCACCTATTATGAGAAAATGAATAAAAGAAATCAGTTAATTTCAGTTTGGTTTTTTAATGCGATTTGCGAACTCAGTTGATCACTCAATGTGATCGAAATATCTACAAGTGGAAGTGGGCTTCCCTTACATAGTCAAACTTCTTGATTATTAAAATTAGTATTTTGTAGTAGCTTTTTTATCGCCATTTTATAAAAGTTTTTTCCCTGCGATTCGTGCTCAACCAACTCGAAAAATCGTCTGCATTAACACACGGTGCAAAAAAGAATGGACAGCACTGATTAAATATTATTGACAACATTACCTGTCCGTGTGATGATGGATTCAGACACAATTTGCACCACCAACACCAACACCTGTTGATATTTTACCCCCTCGTCAGTGCAGAAAGATTCAGAGTTGATGCACGATGTAGATCAGAGCCCGTTAAGCCTCTCGACATAAGTCATCAATGACATTTTGTAGACGATTCAACTAACGACTTATGGAAAATCATTACATAAATATGTTAAAACGAAAACAGTAACAGGAAGGTACTGATCATTTTAATGAGCACAGATTTAAGAACGTAACTTGATAAGGCGTCTATGGTTTTTTATGTTGGTTTGGTATGTAGGTTTGGTATGGCATTTTTTGGCGAATGTGGAAAAAAATAATAATGGCCATAACCAACTACCTACCCTTATTTCATGCTTTATAGATAATATGTATAAGGACACCCAAAATCAATTGAATATCCCTAATTTTCATCTATCTTTTGTACTCAATAAGGATGGCATAGTATTAGTTCAAAATCAATGCTGTTAATCTAAATGGCAATTCATAATATTATATGTTGTGTTCTAACACTAAAAAAGAAAAATAATAAGATAAAATACCATGATGCCTAATTAACCAGTGCTTTATTTGTACAATAAATAATCCTAAGGTAGTTAAGTCAATTTTATATTCAGTCAAAACTTCAAAATTTTGCAACTCCATTCTGACATATAAGACTAAACATAATATTTCAAAACAATATGTGTTTGATGGCGTGGAGTAAAAAAATTCATTATTCAATTAAAAATACACTTTTTATACACCACTTTAATTAAAATATATAAATATTTCTACATGTTTCGATAGCAATTCTTTCATCTTCTGGAATAAATGAATACTAAAAAATAATTTCAAGTATAGAAAAATGATAAAAAATTTTAGAACAATAATTTTAGAATATACAAAATATGAGCATAAACAAAAATGAATAAAAGTAGGTAAGTAATAGATCAAAAATGCTAATAACGAAATAATTATAAAACATTGAATAATACATTTAAATTAGAAATATATATAAAAAATATTATTATTAATATTAATATGAAAATAAATTTAAAAGATAGCTATTTTTAAAAAATATTTAATTATTTATTAAATTTAATTCGCTATTAACACTTTTTCTTATTTCTAAAATATCAAATTTATCTAATTGTAAAATAATATACTTGAAATTATTTTTTAGTATTCATTTATTCCTGAAGATGATAGCATTGCTATCGAAACATGTAGAAATATTTATATATTTTAATTAAAGTGATGTCTTTTTAATTATATAATTAATAATGACGCCACAAAGTTATCAATCATTTGAAGAAATTATAAAAAAAAATTAATTTAGCTATTCCTCGACTTTGAGATGATTCAACCCGGCCTAGGTTTATTTTAAAATAAATTAAATGTTATCATACTTGCCTATGCACCTGTGCATTACATTTTTATTTAGTTATGTCGCTGTGCAACGAATTAAAGATGCTGCTTGATATTTCTAAAATTACATGGGTAGTTAGGTATATATTAAAAAAAAAGTTTTCATTTGAATGATTTATTCATTTAACCAATAGTTTAAAGTTACAATGTTCAAATAAATGTTCGAGTAATACTTATCGCCTCCTCCTGCTCATATTTAATGAAAAATAAAAAAGGTGTATTTCCTAAAGTAAAGAAGAATATATGAGTCACTTTTTAAAATAATTATTAATCATTAATATGTACAAAAGAATAATTGTCTTATTTTACTAAAGTACAATGAAATAAAGTCTTTATAATATTTTTAACATATTTATATTTTTAAACACAACCTTATTATTTAATTTTATTGAAGTAGTTTCACAGAATATACCTATTTGCAAATTGTTATCTTATTTCGAAATATCGTAGAACAGTATCGTCCGCACTTTGTCGAAGTTTTCGGTTAAAATATAACATTATCTCAGAGGTATTCGTATAAACTTCTACACATTAAAAAAAAATGAATATCAAACATAACAAAACTCAACCGATACCGCTAACGAATGAAGCGAAGACTTCAGCAATAAGAAATCTAAGTAAAAAGATATGCGCGTAGATGACAATAGAAAATATAATTGTCGGCTTTGTGCCATCATAGTCTCAAAACATCACTTCACAACGTCACGGGCCTCGAGGGGGAGTCAGGACGCGCTGGGCTACTTCGGGAGAGTTAATACCGCGACCAAGTGCACGAGGCTTTCTGTGGTGGCGGGAGTTGCCGTCACAGGTAGAAATCCGGCCCGTTCTGCGCGTCCGGCGGCAGCGGCCGGCCTCCCAGCAGCCGCTGCTTCAGCAGGTCCCTCTCGTGCGCCACGCGCGCCAGCTCCATCTTCATACGCTGCAGATCTCCGTGCAGAGATCGGTTTGTGATCTCCAGGTCTTGGCGCTGCTGCAGGCGCTTACTGCGGCAGTTCTGCGCGTAGCCGCGATTCTTCAGCGTGCGCCGCTTCTGCTTCAGGCGCACCACCTCCTCGCGCGGGCAGCCGTGCAGACGCTTGTTCAACTCGCGCACCGACAGGGACATCAGAAGGTCATCGTTGAGGAGGTCATCACTGCCGCAGGTAGAATAACCGCTGGACAAGTTGTGCATGTGTCGCGGAGAGAGCTCGCTGCCATCCGAGCAGGCGCTCAGGGGGCGCATCATGTGCGGGGGCATTCCATCGTGTGGCAGGTACTCGCGGCGCTCCCAGTCCTCGGGCATGCAGTGCATAGGGCGCAGGTCCAGCGGCTGTGGCTCTTGACGAAGGGCTTGGGGCAACCACATCATGTCCTCCATGAGGCCAGGCTGACGGCACACCGGACTGCGGCTCCCGGGGGGCGTCTCGGGCGGGGAGCCCGGCATCCCCCCCAGGGCCAGCATGCCGGGGCCCACATTAACGGGCACGGGCTGCTGGGATCCATACGTGGCAGGCTCGCAGGAAGGGGGCCTGCGAGTGTCAACCCAAGGTGCCACGCGGGCTAATCGCGGGTCATCCTCGTGCCACATTTGGTGATGCCGCTGAGGTTCCCGTTTCACACTATCTTCCAAATGATCTAACACAAATTCTTGAACGTACTCGTCGGCTAGATGCTCGTCGTCTATTTTCCGCTCTTCGATGTTGGCGTCGCAACGTATCGCGGGGACGACTGCGACTGGTTGCATGGCGACCCTGGAATACAATATAACTCGCGCGGCTCGTGGACCGTGTGCGGCGGACGGCCGCTGTTCGCTCAGTGGCAGGTCGGCAGCTACTGACGCTCGCCCTCCCTGGCGCGGGCCGCCTGCCTCGCATCCGGCCGGGCGGGGGCGGGCCCCTGCCGAGCCCCGCCTACGCAGCCTCTCATTGGAGGAACGCCTATAAACTTTTCCTCCACGAAGCCTCTAAAGAAAATAGGAATTTTATTTCATTGTTACGTCGACACCGATACGTGATTTTCTGCATGTTGTATTTTAACACAATTTGATTTTCATGTTCGGGTTTATTATTGGGCTCTACTCGTGGCTCTGGGATTACAAAGCCGAAATGCAATTACGTCCCAGTCTGTTTAAAAATAAATGCTATTCTATGTCTACTTCACTTTATTCAGATGCGTTATGGGGTAGGAAGTTAATATTGTTAAGTATTTTCAATAGTAAAAACGCGATTTCTACATTGGGTTCATTCAACGAGCCTTCATTAGTTTTATAGAAAATAGATAATTTTTTTTTTTATCTAATATCGCTCTATAAATTTGAAAATTAATTAGTAATAGCAAATTATTAGCGGGTAATCTTTTTGACATATTAAATTCCAACTGAATAATAATGATTTTTCATTTTAAAAACACATAAGTACCCATTTACATGAAACTTCTAAAGATTCGAAATTTAAGTCTAAGCTGCAAAAGAGTTGAAGTTTGACTGTGCAAAATATCCAATTTATTTTAATAAGTTTCGTTGATTATTTTTGAATCATCTGATCATCACAATATGATTCACCACTTATGAATCTATACAGAATGTTGTAATTAAACTCTTTATTAATATTGTCCTATTTTCAACTGATGTTTGTTTTGATGTAAAATGTTTTTCCGACCACCTTTTCCCTGACCTCAAAATATGGATTCATTTCCGTATTGTCGTCACCAATTTGAATACATAAAACCTACTCGCCGTGCACTGTGTAACCCTGCGAACAGAATAACTATATTTTGACTTTATTATTATAAAATACAATTTCGAAACCCACTGAATATAGTTACGACAATAAATAAAAATAAATGAATAAAAAAAAACACTTCCCAACTCAATATTTTTATACTGACCACATATTTAATTTTTATAAACAATAATTATTAATCTAAAACACTCATCCAAATTGAAAAAACCTTCCGAGAAAAGATAAATGTCGCCGGCAGGACTCGAACCCGCACCCGCACCGTTACCCTTTGCGCTATATAAAAAAAAAACATTTATCTTTGCTCGGAAAGGTTTTTTTCAATTTGGATGAGTGTTTCAGGCTAATAATTATTGTTTATAAAAATAATTGTTACCCTTTGCGCTATGCACAAAAATCTTGTCTTAAGTTTTTAAGAACTTTAGTTTATCAATTAATAAATATTTGACAAGTCAAAGCAATTTTCACCAATAAAATGTAGACATAATTTGTCTCGACGCCATCTATTTGAGGGATTTAGCCGTTACAAGCCTTTCTCATACTAATAAAGTTGGTTGTTTACAGGTGAAAATATAATAAAACAGTAATTATTGAATGAAACACTAGTATATATTGATTAACTTGGCGGGTTTGCGATAAGCCGACGTAGCTCAACGGTAGAGCATCTGACCGGCATCAGAAGGGTGCAGGTTCGAGTCCTGTCGGCGACATTTATCTTTGCTCGGAAGGTTTTTTTCAATTTGGATGAGTGTTTCAGGCTAATAATTATTGTTTATAAAAATAATTGTTACATATTTAATTCCTTATAACAGGTAACATGTCTAGCCAGGAAATTATATTGACCAGCCAAACATAATGGCAACTTCGACTTACATGTACCTAAATTTAAAGTAAATTATTATGTTTTGCAAATTAAATTTTCTCCAAATTTAAATGTCAATCCAAATAAAAAATAAAAGGTTATTTTAAAAGTGTTTTGTGAGGTTGAAAAATATTAACCATTTTTGTATTGCTGTTCAAAATAAATTAACTTATATATGTACAAAAAAAAAACTAGTGAACCGAGTGGCTTATTTTTTTTATTTATTTTTTTATTTTTATATTTATATATTTATATTTTTTTATAGTTGGTACCACACACGAGTCCCAGCTGCTCCTAACCGTCTGGAGCCAATGAGACTATGGCATCCCCAAGTACGTTGTGAGGCTGAAGGTAGTAAAGAGAGGAAGGAGGTGGGGAAGAGAAAGGTGGGGAAATACCTAACTATTCAGATCTGCTCACTAAACATGGCTAAAGCCATTTCAAGCAACGTTTCGATTCTGAATGGCGGACTTTCATCAGAATAAAAACCTAGAGTGTTACCTGTTTGTATTGCCGTAAAAAAATTGTGTGAACCCTGCCTAAATCTACGATACTAAAGGCATTGTACTAAAATCCAAATATCTTAGGAAAAAAGTAGCAAAGGGTAAATGAAGCTGTCTTTTTTATTGTGAGATGAACTCATCTATTTGCGCATCCTTTTGTTATGTTATAATTAGCGCACCAGCGATGGAATAATAACTGATTCTCCCGGGGGAGTTGGGGAGTTGGGGAGTTGGCTGGGTCTAGGGGGAGTGGGGGGAGGGGGTTGGTGAAGTGGGAGGGGGTGGTCTGCCATTTTCCAGCGAGAATACATGTCGATTAATAGCAGGCACTCACATAATGTAGGTAGTCAAACATCCCGTCATATTTATTCACAATTAAACCGTCAAATCTCCGCTGCCAATTTATGTGCTACGCCATTCGTGGCAGGGGCGGCGCGCGGCTTTCGCGTCTACGACTGTTTATGTCTCGGCTTACGAGATCGTCAAATACGTCATATTTCTCTAAGCTATTCACAAAGAATACGGTTCGTCCTTTTTATTAGATTTACATTTTAAATGTAATAAAAATATTCCACTTTTTTTTTAGAGGACAAAATACAGATACAGACAGTAATTAATAAAACAATACGCATTAGCTGAAAAACTCTCCTGCATCCTTACTATTTCTGAAAGATTAAGTCTAGGTCTCACCCAGGCATTGTGAGTTCAATCCTCGGATTGCTAAGTCCTCCATCACGACACAAGCAGCATCTTCCGCTTACTGTGATGAAAGTAGGAGATTTTCAAATATTATCAGGTTATTCGAAAACTGGAAATGATTGTCTTTCTTTAAAAAAAAACGAAAAATAAAGTAATTATTATATAAAGTGATTGAGTTACACAGAAAAAAAAGACAGAAAGTGCACAATGTCTAAACGAAATAGCAGCAGGTAAAAATAACATTAATTATATATTTTTAGAAGAATTAAGGGAAAAAAATAATAATTAAACTAAAAGTATATAATGTATAAACAATGCTCGTTGGAGATTTTAATTTTTTTAATATATACGAATACAGCTTTCAATTCTCAAATATATCAAAGAATATGCCAGAATACATCAAAGTTTTATTTTAATTAAATAACTCGCACATTCTTCTGATTGGATCCTCGACACCAGCATTTGTAAGCGTCCGGCTAGTGTGGAATATTTCGTTAAACCTAGTCGTTGGTACTTCTTTCAAATTTTATCAATGTTTATGAATAGTCATGTCCGTTTCCCGGGCGTTGGTGAAATTTGGGTTTAAAAACCAAATTTTACATCCATTAAAACATAAAATATTTACCCAGAGGGCTGGAAATAAGTTCAATGATTAAATTTTGGAGAACTTTTTGTTTGAAAAAATGTACCTTTACGTTTTTCTAGTTTCCGTAAATGGTGTCATAACTTCTAATGCGCTTCTGACTCAATAAAAAATGGACCCAAAATTGTTAGTAAACATGATTAGAAAAATGGACGTAAATTGTGTTGAGCATTGATTTCAACACAAAAAATATTCCATCAGTCCAGCTTGAAATTTTAAAATTTCGCATTTGTACAAGATAAATTATTTATGTTAAATATAAGTTTAATGTATTCGCGCGTCACCCGCCGCCCTTGAACCTCCCCTTTATTATTTGCGGTTAAACATGAACCCTTTCAATTTCCAGTGCGGGGGCACGGCAGGTCTAGCGTGAAATCACATTGTGCTACAATTAGCTACGCGCCAAACAGCCAGCGCCGGCAGCCACCACTCTTCACTCTTCACTCCTCGCGATATCCTCTACCCGCTATATCCGACTGTAAATATACCTTCTAAGTTCTAAGAACGGATTTACCTACCAAGTACCTACCGAAGCTCAAAGAATCATACATTATAGATGTTGTAGATGTTCACTACAGAAAAAATTTAATTTTGAGGCTTCAATATGAATATTCTTTTGAAATAATATGATTTCAGTGCAAGTTCAAGTACCTGATACACAATATATTTTGCAATAAATGATAAAATAATGTCAAAATTTGAGAGAATTCAACTTCTTGGAGGCAAACTAAAAAACTTAAGAGGAACGGCTGCGCTGCCTGTTTCATACATACTTTATAATTTGAAACAAAATAAATAAAAATACTTATCATGCATACTAGATATTTACTAAACTTTTAATTAAAAAAATATACCATTCAGTTTGGATGGGTATTTTGGCCTCAAATCCAAAATTAAATGTTGTATGAAACAGGCCGCACAGCCGTTCCTCTTAAACCTACATACATTGTCAATCATTTATAGTACTTAGTAAGCGTTACAATTGTTTAGGTTATTTTTGGTAACACCTACTTAAGCAATATTTAATATTGAAACATTTTAACACATTTTTATAAACCATTTACAGTACCCATTATTCCTACGTTACACTAAACAATTTTCTGTTAAAAATCATTCTTATGTGAAAAATAATACAGCTTTATGAAAAAATTGAACATGCTGCACCATTGATGGCGGAAATTTTATTTTATCTATACTAGTGGACCTTCAAAAAGCTTTGTGATATACTTTTCAAGAAACTCGAGAGAATTTGTGTACTTGGTCCTGCTCGTAATCTATTAAATCTTAAAGCAATTCGTTGGCGTGAACAATCAAAATAGCAGCCTCCGATAAACTACGGAGTTCCAGAGGGATCAATACTAGGACCACTACTGTTCTAACTAACTAACTAACTAACCATCACGCCTTTTTCCCGCAGGTGTGGGCAGAGAAGACGGACCGCAAACAACTCGATCTTGGCTTACACTTCTTGCTTCATTCACATTCATACAACGCCTCATACATTCTCTTCTGTTATTCCGACTTCTGACATGGCCCGACTCAAGTATTTGATTGCCATTCATGCCCGAACCATCTAAGCGACCCTTTCTTAATCTTACACATTACGCTTACATCAGCCTTGCATTCTTTACGAATCTCAATATTTTTTACACAATCATACATGGTTTTACCACACATTCGTCTCAGAGATCTCATTTCTACGGCATTCAGTTTACTTTCATCCTTTCTCTGCCAATTCCATGCCTCACTGCCATACATCAGTGGTGGATTGCTGCTGTTCTAAATCTATACTCTATCTCAATTAGACTTTTATGGTAAAATTTTCTAACATGCAGAAGATACTGTAATTTTGTATTGTGGTAAAATTTTGGATACATTGCTAGAAAATTCACAATGCGACCTAAATAAAATTTACAATGAATTTAAAAAAAGGAAAGAATACATGATTTTAAGCTTAACCCGTAAAATGATTCCTCCTCATGTACCATTAAAAAGAGAAAAGAACGATTTGCAAATCTTGGTTAACGAGAAATATTTTGGGCTGTGCATTGACAAACGGTTTAAACAACATATACAAGGAATTCAAGATAAAATCACCCCCTTTCTGGCTTCTTCGGCAGATTATGATATCTTTTATCAAATCATTTAAAAATATACTATATGCCTAGTTTAATCACATCTAACCTACTTATTTGAAATTTGGGGAAACGCATAAGAAACATACATAAATGAATTACTGTTTATACAAAACAAAGTAATCAAAAAGCTATTTAACTTTAAATCTAGAACGTCCACCAAAAAATATACGAGGAAACAAAATTGTTAGCATTAATAAAATCATACGAGTATAATTTATGTCTCTTAATATATAAAATAAAAAAATACATGCAAACACAGATTTTATTAAACCGTAGCAAGTACACACATACTTTACATGACAACATGATAACATCCATTTAATAATAATAATAATAAGAGTTAATTTCTATAGTGCAGTTTTGTGAAGGTTCACCTCAAGTGCGCTTTATACTAACTAAACTAACCTAATATAATTCTAAAATAACAGATATACTACATAGTATATCTGTTATTTTAATATGTTTGTTCCCATCAATCACATTGTATGTAATTCATCTGTCTCAAATTCTATATTTTATCCTATATCTAGCTCTCTCGCTCAACTCTCTCCACTCTTCTCAACCTCGTATATATACAATATGCAAATTAAAACTATGCATAAAAGATTCATGAGCAGGTATTATAAAATAACAATTTAGAAACTAAGGGTGTAAATAATCAAATATAAAGTAGGTACAAGTAACAACAGAGCAAGAGAAAATTGTATGACAATATATACACTAATGGAATTAAGTAACAAGGAGAGAAAACCGCACCTAAATGTAAATACATACACAATATGATGATGATGATGATGACCGGTCGGTGGCTGAGTTAGCATTGCGTCTTGGTCCCACCCAGGCATCGTGAGTTTAATTCCTCGACTTGCTAAGTCCTCCATCACAACACAAGCAACATCTTCCATTTACTCTGATGGTGTAGAAGATTTTCAAATCTTGTCAGGTTATTCTTAACGCAGGAAGGTTTGTCTTTCTTTAAAGTAATATAATAATGTAAGCAATTCATATGATATGATTGCCTTCAAGATGATAATATAAAAGTCTAGGTATATATATTTAAAAGGAAATTGTTCTTCTTAAAAAATAACTGAACAAAATAATTGAAATGCATAAAATTGTAATGCCTCTATTTGGGTATTTATTCTAGTTAGTGAAAATATATATATATATATATATTTTTTTTTTTTTTGAAAAAAAATAAAAACAATGTAAATACTAAGTAAAATTATTTGTATGAAATCCTGAAAATCTACTGAAATCTGAATGAAAATATATATATATAATAAAACAAAACATTGTTAAATCAATTTCGAACATTTTTTAGAATAAAAAATTGCATCGTTTTATCTTGGGTATATGAACTGATTTTAAACAATTCACCTTATTTTTTCATTTAATCAATTGTTTATTTCTTTACCTGCTAATTATGATTATGCTGACGATTGCTTTCAGTGGCTGTGCAATAGCTTATTTTGTAATTTTCGTTGAATATTTCTTGGAAAAATTGGAAACCGACCAAAGTGAAAGTAAGCAAAATTTATGTCGCCGGTTAAATATGAACAATCATGCTTGTCTTTTCTTATATTACCTACATCATATACCTCAAGAACAAATATCAACCTTAGAATCAAAAGTGGTCAAATCTTATATTTTCCCCCAAAACAAGATAAAACTTTTGCTTTACTTTAAAAAAGTGGACAAATCCAACACACTTTGGTGGTTTCTCCTACTTTTTCTGGAATGTATTTGATCACGTTTGATCCTTCGCTTTGATTAGTAGCAAGTAGACATGGCCAGATTCATTCGCAGCCAGTCTGATTCGCATTCAATCGCAGTCAATCGATTCATTCTGATTCACCTAGTCTTGTAACATTTATTTGAAAAAATTAAATAATTTTTTTTAAATACATGATAAATAAATTAACACGGGAGAGTTTTTCGGATTGCAAATTGGGCTTGTATTGGAAATAACATATTTAAAAATAAAATAAACACAAAAATAACAATCCTACTTAACTAGATAATAAATAATATGAAAAATGGACATACATATCAGTGTAGTAAATAATGATTTCGTTTTAAAATACAATATGACGAGCCGACGCACCCTACCGAGTACAAATTACTTCGGAAATTCCCACCCGACTCGTAAAAGTGACTGCTTGGCCGCGTTGGGACTAAAATGAACGGAATCGTCGCAGCCTTTGGGAATGAATTAGAAACTTCTGAATAGTGTCTCGCAGTGACTTGAATAACTTGCACCCTGCAAACCTAGAATGGACAGACTCGATATCGAAGGACCAGCGACGTGGTGAATACAAAATCGCATTTGAATACATACGATTTATTTCGTGAATTGGGAAATACGAACTGCGAAAATATTCGCTGATCGGAATTACTGACTGGTTGACTAGAGGGGTTTGCCGCTGCAGACTAGTGCGGACGATGACGTACAGATTTTTATGGATTGCGGTGCAAAATTCTATACGTTAGATGGAGTCCCACACACTCCACAATATTTCCGGAAACTTTTCGATGACACCCATAGTATCCATGCCGTAATTATGTTGCCGCACGTTAGATAGTAGGATTGCAAGGCCTAAGCTGAAGAATAAATAATTAATTCCATGTTAAATTGAGAAACGGGTCGATTGGGTCACGAGATTAAATGTATTAATTTACTTCATTTATTCAATTTTGACCATGTCTAGCAGCAAGTGCGAATGTCTAGTGCAAGTGTAAACAGACGCGTCAAGTGATTAGTGTCAAGTTAAAATATAAAATATTTACTCTTGGCCACTACCAAAATCAATAGCAATCACCGTCTACTTAGAAACCCCGAAACTTTCCATATTCCTTTCCAAAGAACCAACTTAACCTTCTCCCAACCTCTTGTGCGAATGTGTCGACTATCCAATATCCACTGTACTGGCAAGATTTCCCCGAACCTTTTAAATTTCTCTAATCTCTTGATTTCACTTCACTTAACTCAAACTTTATTTCGTTTTGTTTTTGTTATTAATCACGTATTGTTTTATTTTTTACGTATTGTTGTTACACCGTTATTGGATGGTTGGTTATTATATGTCATTTCTGTGTATTTTTTTATGTTTGTCTCTTTGTCTGTTGTGTATAATATAAATAGGTTGGTGTTAACTAAACAAGTTGGTGTTGGTGATTCTTACAATAGTCACTTGCAACTAATCAATGTGTAAATCGGCCTTTAGGTACATACATGTCTCAATCATTGTAAAACATATAGAATAAATTAATATTACCAAACCTTCATAAATAGTACAGCCGGTGGGTCACCCCAATCACCCCCCCCCCCCTCCCCCTCCCATACACCCTTCCACCATACAATAGAAAGAAGGGGTTTCTCTACAGCCTTCTATTTGCTCAGACAAATGCTTACTGTGGATTTAATCCGCGATTATTAAATATTTCAGAATTTCTAATCTATCGAAGAAGGGTGATATATCATTTGGTCTTTTTGTGGACTTTCCTATCGATGGGTAGACATACGATGTTTAGTACCTACACCATATATACCGTAGATAATAGAAACATAGAGAGATATTGCATGGAGATATGCGTTTGCTTCGGGACAATAATCTTACACTCAGTGTACACTGTACAGGGTACACATTTAGGCCTTTTTTTTAAGTTGGATAAAAATAAAAGTAAATACTTATGTAAATCATTTCATTAATAGTACATTGGCGCATATGCACATTAGTAAAATATTGTATTTTACTGCCTTAAACGAGGAAAAAACATCGACTGCACATAAAACGCATGATACGTCTGTCAAAGCTGGCAGACCGCCGACTAGTACTTAATTGACGACCGCGCATCGTGGCACGGTGAGCAAAACTCTATACCCCTCACTTTCTCACTACCGCACCACCCGGTAAGGTAGTTCTCAACTCACGCAGATACATACGTATATATTTAAAAAATGGCTCTCTAATATGGGGACCAGGGGATGTTCCCCACTCTTAAGAAAGTACAAAAGAAGTTTTTAAGTTATTTATATTTTAGAGACTTCGGGTATTATCCCTTGTAATATCCATTAGCCTTCTTATCGGGAATACTGGGTATTAGTAGACTTGCCAACAGGCGGAAAACTTCTTTGCTTATAATGGCCTGTAACCTCTTGAACGGCCATATCAGCAATCCAGTTTTAGAAAAAAATTCCAATTATGTCCCTGAAAATTTTACAAGAGCGCGCGTCCACATATCTTTCCTTGTTCCAAGATGCAGAACTGAGGAACACCTAAAATATGAACTCTGTGTTTAGAATATTTACAAAGATATTGAAATAATTAGAGATGTCAAATCAGATAACAGCACCGGCAAGGAATGGTTAATAAACTCATCGTCGTCACGGAAGAGATAAACAGATAGTGTCTAATGGGCGTGTCTGTGTGCCCGAAGTAAGGGAAAACTTTCATTACTACTTGTAAAATTAATGAAAGATTTTCGAACATCGAAGTTCTTTCTTAAACATAAATAATCCATTTCATTGGTCTGTCTGGGGCCCAGCAGTCGAAAGGTCTTGTGTAAATTGGCGACATCGGTCTTCTTTCCGATCAGTATGGATTACACGTCTGTATTATTCCTGTGATGACGTTTTTTTTAAATACATCCCATTAATGGATGTCTCCTATTTTTTTTTTGTTTTATGAAAATGTATTGCATACATTCAATGAGTTTACCGAGAGCAAAAATTAGTTTTTCGATATCTCCAAAATTACGAAGTTATGAGCTTTCAAAGTGAATTTGGGTAAAACATGTGACGTCTCGAGACACAATTCAGTACAATTCACAATTCGAACGGCTGTATCGCATACTGCCGAACTATCCTTTATAAATACCGCGACGTCACACGCTTTTCGGCCAGCCGGCGAGATTTTCCTGAAATATCAACATTTCATCGTCTTATATCTTCGTTATTGTTCGATATTTTCCAAAAATTAAAAAAGGTCTGTCCTCAACATGCCCTGTTTAATTGATACATTATGACGATCTCTGCAAAAACATGTAAATAATCTTGCGAAAGGTGATTTTAATATCGAAATCATAACGAAAATTTTCTTTCAGGTAAGTATATAAATAAGCAGATCACTGGATAACTCGCTACAAAGTTAAATAACTTAGCCATAATATTTTAGTATTTATAAAAATGATATATACATTAATAGGTAAAGATGGATAAATAATCTGGTTACCATTTCTCCTCCATAATTTTTCTCGGTATAATAAACTTATTCATGTTTCTTTTATATTTTATTTTAACTTCTATTCGTAGTCAATTACATTTCTTAATTTCATAACTTCTCCACATCATCTCTTCACGCACTTTCTTTCTTTTTTATTATTATTAGTCACACATTCATTCATCAGTTAAAAAGCATTCTCATTCTAGACAAAATTAATAAGATATTTTACGGACATACGTAATACGTATTTTAACAATGTAAATTTTAATGTACCGACCTTATCATCTGTAATAAATGTCTAAGTAAATGTCTCAGTAAATAAATAAATAAATAAGTGGGTAATAAATATTGTACTCCAGAAGAAATTTTCAAATAAAGGTTAAGATGTCTTAAAAACAATAATACTAATTTCTTATCGATTATTTAAATAATAATAGTTACAATGCAAGTAAGTCACCTTGACACAAGCTAAATAGCTACATAATTCACAGATTACCTAGGAAGTGCTTTACCCCAGAAAGAAATAAAAACTCATATTTTCGTAATTTCCGCAAGCAGTATCATCCAAGGTTGAATACATTGTTTATTAAAAATAAGTATTATTCATTCGTTCATGTAAAACATTTTTTTTTTAAATTTAGAGAAAGACGAACATTCCTGGGTTACTAATAACCTGACAATATTTGAAAATCTCCCACTACCATCACACTAAGCGGAAAATTTTGCTTGTGTTGTGGTGGATGTCTTAGCCTGCCGAGGAATTGAACTCACAACGCGACGCCTGAGTGTGGCCAAGACGGGATGCTAACGCAGCCACTGACCGCACTAAAGTGCCTTCCAGACGAGCGGGTGGCCCAGAAGTGTGGCCGACGGAAAAAATATATTAACCGAGTTTTTATTTTTTGTCTTGGCAATAATGAAAATACTCCTTGTCTCCGCTGAGCGAAGCGGTCTTGCAATTTGAAATTTCGCTTTGGAAATTGCTTAACAATAAGTAAAGCGCGATTTCCAAAATGAAAATTTCAAATTTCGAAACCGCTTCGTTTAGCGGAGACAGGGAGTATTGCCATTATTGCGATATCGAAAAATAAAAACTAGGTTAATATATTTTTTTCCGTCGACCACACTACTGGGCCACCCGATCGTCTGGAAGGCACGTAAGTCATTTCGTTCCAAATGGTTGTACATATTTCTTACGATTTTTGGTTTGGCTAACGTTTCAATGTAATTTGTATTCGTATGATAAATAATTACTGTTATTGTCCATCAATTCAAACTTTTACAATTTAAACAGTTATATTTTTAATTTCAAGGAATCGGACTATAGCGTCACATCCCCGGGTGGAATTTGGTTTACTTCACCAAATAATATTCTTCGCCAGCTCCGGTCCTTAAGATAATATTTTTTGGTCCCCAGGTCTTTCAAACCTGCTCTAATCTTCTTCCACTCAGAGACGCGGTCAGTCCACCTCTCTTCCTCGGCCTGCCTCTGGATCGCTTCTACTGGGCAATATATTTAGACATAATAAATACCTTGTAAAATTGGTCATGATTTGATGTGTCATCTGACATTCTCTGTATTAAATCTTGGTATATATATATACATATATATTTTTATTCTCTAGTAACACTGTTATAAAAAGTTCTCAACTGAATATGATCTAGGGAGTATAGGGGTGGGCACAATTTGCTCGTTAAGCCTTGTATGCACATAATAAGCCTTGTACACATAAGATTCGAGTATAAGATACCTTCCACAGAGCAGGTAATTATTAGAAATACCCTAACATGCAAGGAGAAGAAACGAAAATTAGAGGAGGGGGCGGGAGGCGAGCTTGGATAGGTCACTCTCATTTGATTTGCGAATAAATGCATCCCGACAGTCTCTTGCCAGCTTTTTTTTAATAAACTTTACCAAACTTTTTTAATCCGCATTTTAAAAAATTTGAAGGTTAGTGTATACAAAAAACTTAAACTGCACCCTATATGCATTTTGTTTTTGAAAAAAAAATCTGGCGTATTAAAGAAAAAATGTTCAACGGATTTTTTGAGGATATTCAATATTTAAAAATATTTTGTAAAACATACGTAGGACGGTTAAAAAAGATTATATTTCTAATTTGATTTTGATAAATTCTAAGCCTATGTAAAATTGTAATATATTCATATTGTTCTCTTAAAAAACATCATGTTTGTCGTATTGCGTAATAATATTATCATTATTTCGAATTATCATAATACATAATAAATAATACACCTTTCTTGATCGTGTCGTATTACATTGTTTATCTGCTCCTCGTGGACGGTAATTTAAAACAAATGTCTCACCAGATCATTTCATGACCACTATATCATAAAGGGTCAATAACACGGACCTGTGCGAGAGGTCAAAAAGGTTTGGTCTCTTGGTCTTTGGGAACTAGCGTCATTGATCCCTTCGGCACCGGTGCATAGTCGGGAAACACGGCAAACGCGCGCCCAACATTTGCACACGGTTGACATTTGTAACATGAGAACGGGTCGCTTCTACGATTCGTTCTTGTGTTCAACAGCTCGGCTGTGGAATTATCTGCCGGCCTTTGTGTTTCCTCCATCCTATAACAAGTTCACTCCTTCCTATCCTCTAAAAGACCCTCCACACAGCATCCCCAAATATGATACAGGCCTTGAGGGAAATTATTTCCCTCAGGGTCTCCTTACTGTAAAAAAAAAAACTAACAAGCGTAGGACAATAATATAGTCAACTAGACTTCGCAGGTAAGTTAGACATCGGATTATACTCGTATGCACTATAAGTGTATTTTATGAATGTCAAAAAATGCACTAACGTTGCTGAAATATTCACTAACAATGCTAAAATATATACCTAAAGTACGAGTATACAACAAAAACAGGAATATGTGTTTTAGAATCGGAATCCAAATATAATATTTTTGTAATTCACAAGATATCTACTATTTCTAATTTGAACTGCAGAAATTTGAAAAAAAAATAAGAATTTTATTTCTAAAATCGGCATTAAGACGATGCAATGCGAAGTAATCCAAAATCATATGTTTTTTGGTTAAAAAATTAATGGCCTAGAAATATCTTAGATGATTTAATTAAATACTGCAAGTAGAACACACATTGGCCTTTCGTTTAACCGAGTATTTTTTAGCCTAAAAAAATAAAGTATCCCACATAAAAAAATGTTTAAAGTGCAAAATCTTCTACTTGCGAACCCTTTTTGGGTGTTGTAATATTGCTCATTGTGGTAAATTAAGTTTTTTCGAATATTACCGAAAAACATTTTAATAACCTGAGCAAAAATAAAATAAAACACCCATTTTGGTGTTTTCCTGCGTAAATCGAAACATGCGACCGGTGTTAAGCCGGAATTTTAACCTTTTCGCCACCTACATAAGAAGTGCGTGATTTCGTTCGAATTTTTCGAAGTGAATCTCCTTAATAACAGAAAATGGCTCAAATATGTAATAATAACACAAAGCTGCTAAAATATGCTCTAACGATTAAAAAGACACATTTTCTTAACATGATATAGGTACCTAATTACATCAGTTGCAATTTTTAAACTGTCACAACTCGTGCACACAAAAAATTATATTATTTTTTACCTATTATATAAGAAGGCTCGGCGAGCTATACGGGTTTTAAACGGTCGTGAAGATTTATTAGATTGCTGAATAATTCTACATTTTTTCTTAATTATCAATCATTGGGTAGGAACTGTTTATCTACGATGTGCAAAAGGCTAAAAAAAAATCTAGCGTAATTTGGTAGGTAAGTTAAGTATCACCGTCTACAGAATGGAAAAATCAATAAATGAAGAAGCGTAAACAAAACACAATTCATTATTTATTCGATACATTTGAATCCTGAGCAGCAATTTATCTCGTTGATCAATAAATGTACCTTTTGCAAAATGCATGATTTATTAAAGGAAATCTAATGTGCCTTCAAATCATAATTTTACTACGATATGTGATGAAAACAAACTCGACATGACCCACTTAATCCTAAAATATAGACAGCGTCAAAATAATACTGTGTTTCTTTTTTAATAATTATATATAACCTTAGCTTTTATGTACATATTTATATATCATATATAAAAATCAATGTAAGTTTGTTTGTTTTTGATTTTCTCGAAAATTACTTGACCGGTTTCGCTGAAAATAGCAGTTTGTTTTTATTACTGCCGGGAAAGTTTAGAAAGTAGTTTGAATGAAATCCAATATGTAAAACTGTTGCTATAACGTTTTAAAATTAGTATGAAAAACATTGAACCCGCCATGTTTTATTTAAGTTAGCCCATAGATATAACACTCTGGTTAGCCACAGATTGCATATTCAAAAGAAGAAGTTTTTTTGGGTAGAATATTTTCAAAATGGAAAACACGAGTAGGTATCTACTTAAGAACTTTATGATTTAGATACATTTTGAAAAAATAAACGTTTGGAATTAAATAAAATATTCAAATGAATGTTTCTTTATTTGGAGATAGTTACTTTCCCTGTCAAATCAATTATGGCACCCTAATGACAAGCGAGAATTAACAACTTCATAACTTTATTTTTTTTTTAATCCCGAGCAAGGCCGGGTACGCATCGGCTAGTATATTATAAATGTCATATAATTAAAGATTCACTGTAGAAGTAATTACCTACTTGCAACAGTTTACAACATTGCAATTCAATCTCAGGTCAATCGCATCTGTTGGGTTTTGAAGCCAGTGGCCTTTAAACTTATAAATTAATCATCATTGATAAAATAAATAAACAAATACGTTTTAATTGGAGACTTGGCGTAAATCTCGGATTAATTATTAGCTAAATATTGATTCATATTTTGTGTTTACTAAGTACTCTAGCGAGTGGGTCAATCAAAAATAATTCAACCAAATATTTAAAAAAATCCACTCTAAAAATCGTACGCTCGTTGTGTTCGGCTGAACACCCTTCGATAGCGCCGGTCAAGGAAATCGAATAAACTTTCAATTGAAGTCTCTTACATTTTCTAGTACGTGCATGTGCTAGTCTTCCGACACCCTCCATTATCGGAGGCTGTTTATCATCAGGGCGACCTTCACCCTGCGCCTACAGGCTATAAGTCCCAACCAACTTATCAGAACTGTTCACGTTCATAAATGTATTACTACATCAACTGGTGCTTCTTCCATGAACCTCACATACTTAATTCCTAACATTTGTAGATTTTATAACGGTATTCGAATAAGCGTTTTTTATAATTGCCTTTTGGCAAAATGGCTAGTTTCCAAATATTACTGGTTGTCGGAAGTATTAGAGTTCAATGGTCATTTTACTTACTTCTTATTATTATTTATACTTACTCGAGTAAAATACGCAGTCTTGCATAATAGGTAATTATTGTTACCTACTAATATCGAGATAATTCCTACATACACAGGTATCCTTCTGCTGCCTGGGTACTGAATTTGTAAACAATTACTGAAATTTAAAAAATACGGTACCCAGGTCTGTATTTAATTCTTAAGTTTCCAATATTCAATTTTTTTTAACCTTTTTAAAATTAGATTTATCTTACTGAAGCTTTACGCTTGATTGTCACATTAATTATTGAAAACATTATCAACAGCTTTCAAATTAAATAAGAAGACATTGACTGCCATCTTTGTGCTGGCGAGCAAAGCTCTACCTGTAAACAGTTTCAAACCATAAATAAAAATGTATAATTATCCAAGACACCATCTACGTTTACAACTGTGATTGGGTAGAGCTTTGCTCTCCAATACAAAGATGGCAACAAATATCGGAAGAAATTAAGGAAAAACAAATAAATTTTTCATAATGAAAATGGTTTGCTTAAATTTTGTATTTTTATTTATTTGATTATACCCCCATCTGGGCTTTTACATGGATTTTAGAACATAATATAAAGAGCTATCGAAAATTACAAGTACACAGAGATTTTAAACCATAAAGTAAAGACAATCTTTTTCAAATGTTTAACAGTGACATAAAATAAAAGTAAAACAATATTATAACACAAACATTATCGCTAAATTATCCAATCTACAATATTACATATTGTAGGATTCATCAAAGTGCTGGTATAGATGACGCTTTACTGTATAAATGGAGTCAGCTAATACATCAACAACACCTCCAAACCTGTTGCCCAGATCATGCATCCTATTGGGTGAGACTGATTAGTGAGATGATAGTTGGTTGTGTAAGTGTTTCAGAAAAATGTTACAGTTTGCCTTGTGTTCCTCATCGGTACATTTAATTTAATAGTGGCGAGGATGGCAGGGCTGTCAATTAGGTTGTTAATGATTCTATATAATGCAACTAGGTCTTTTCTCCTGCCAGACAGCGTAATCAGGTGCAATCGATTCATCAAACTTACGTAATTAATATTTTCAACTATAATTTTGAGTTTAAAATTTATATACCTAACAAATTTGGGCTTAACCCGTTCTATATTGTTAGAATGTACTTTATACAAAGGGGACCAAATAGATTAATTATACTTCTCTTGACTTCTAACTAATGAAGTGTATTACGAGTTTCTGAAAATCTTATTACTTGACATTTCTGAATATTCAAAATAAAGCATTTTGTTCGCACCATTCATGTGGATTTAAATTAGCTTGTAAAATTAGGCAGTCATATACATTTCGTAATATTTTAAATAATTTTATGTCATATGCAAATAGTAGGACCTGTACATCTGTTAATTTGTTTACAATCCCCTTAATGAAAATTACAAATAATATTGGGCCGAGGTGAGACCCTTGAGGAACCCCACTTGTGGCCTTGAATATGAAGAATTGTACAGAATTAATCTTTAGACTAAGCACCCTATACTAAGGTAACTGACAATCCAGCTCAATAAAGTACCTCAAACAGCCCAATAATGACAGAATGTACCTAAGAAGATTTCGGTACCTACATGGGCTTCTAGATGTTCCTCTCCAATAGAGTAGAAGTTCCGAGTTTGAGTCTCGGTCGTAACCTAAACCTTTTTTTTCTTTATCAAAATTGAAAATTATTGATATTGTTTTCAAGTAACAGTGAATGTGAGGTATGTTTTGATTTTTCGCCTCTGGAACTTATTTACTTAGAATGGTACTTACACTATGTTATTCCTGTATTTGTTCGATACATTATCTTTGAACCTACTGTGATGTGTGTTGCACCTGTTTATTATAACTAACTTTATATGTAAAAGCCCATATAGGGCGTATGGTATATTATACAATAAATAAATAGATAAATTAGTAATATTAGTTACCTCTTCTTCTTTTTCAAAAGAACTAGCGCCCAGCTTTTGACAAACTTTGGGCCTCCCTCAATTTTTTTCAGGCTTACCAATCAAGCAGAAAAGTTATCAACCTACTTATTATTAATTAAGTGCTGCAAGTTTTTTGCTCCCGAACCTTTTTTATTTGCATGTGGGCTTGTATCGTGGCAAGTAAAATTCCAATTAATTGAGAAAATATAACAGAATTCCAAAGCTTGCCAAAATAAAAATAAAAAAGATTTAAACAAGTAAGTAAGTTCGAAGTCGAATTTTTTTATAGTTTTGCACAACATTTGGGAACTTCATTAGCAATTAAGTCCTAAATTTAGTGCAAAACGATCAAAAGCTCAACATACACGAAGCTCTCGTCTCTTTAACCCACTCTCCTTGTATAGTTCCGATTTTGAAATTACGATACTAATACTTTACGTAGGAGGGGTCGAAATATTTATTTTGTTATTATAATCGAGTAACATTTCTTCAGACTTCAGCGAAAGACGAGGAGCGCAGAAGTCGGCACCTGTATTTTTTCTTCTTTTAATTCAATCACGAAATTTATGGAGAAACTTTTTTCTACGTACTCACCACTCGGTATCGGGAGCACAGAAGTCGACAGAGTAACAGCATGTGTTTTTTCAAATTTTTTTTTTCGATATTTCATTATAACAACCGTTAACCACGAGAGTTTCTGCATTTTCGGTATCAGGAGCGCTGAAATCGGATCGCAAAAATAAACCTGCTTTTCTTCTTCTTCTTCTTTTATTCAACCCCAAATTAGCATTTTCTACGTACTCTCCACCGACGCTACTCGATATCAGGAGCGCAGAAGTCGACAGAGTAAAAATGCTTGAAAAATAACGCTTGAATTTATATAAAATTTCGTATCGGAGTTAATGTCGCAAGAAAAATAATTATGGCCACCGTCTAATATTGTGAATATTCTCAATATGAACTAGGAAAATTAGTTTTTAGTATTAGTATGACAACTCAGTGTTCATTTTACATTAATCTGTCCATAATAATAATAATAAGACTTACTTTCTGTAGTGCAGTTTTGTGAGGGTTCATCTCAAGTGCACTTCACACTAACTAACCTAACCTAATGTTATTGGAAAATAACAGATATACATATTTATGACCAGCAGTCTTACTTACGTGCACAATATACAATACTATATAACAAGTAAAAAAAAACAAAAAAACAAGTGGGCTAAAAACGACGTTTTTGTTTGGTTTATACTGTTACTATTATTTATTGCTCTTCGATTATTGTCATTACGGCACTACATCCCAGTGTGAAATTTAACCTTCTCCAATGTTCTTCACTGGCTCTTTCTTCCACAATCATCAGGTCTACTTCTACGTCGCTTGCACTGAGGCACCTGCTTGGTCATGATTTTCGGTCTCCTGTCATCTGACATTATTTACAGATGACCAGCCCATCGCAATCCTTAATTCCTACAGATTTTTAGAATGCTCAAAAATGTTAAAAATATCAGTTTATTTTTATATGTGTACATTCAGCTTCAAGACAGGAAACTTGCACTTTCTCTTCTATTATCTCTTTTTTTAATGAAAATAAATGTAAGTTTCCCTTCTTATGATAAAATTTCAGTTAGCTAAAGATAATTCTAATTGAATAAAAACAACTAACTAACTAACCATCACGCCGTTTCGCCGCAGGTGTAGGCAGAGAGGACGGACCGCCAAACAACTCGATCTTGGCACACACTTCTTGCTTCATTCACTTTTATACAACGTCTCATACATTCTCTTGTTAGTTCGACTTCTTACATGGCCCGACTCAAGCATTTGATTCACTTGATCGTGCCATGTCTTCCTCGGACGTCCCCGGCTTCTTCTTCCATTCACATTCGCGTCATATATTCTCCTTACACTCCTCTCTTCGTTCATTCGCTCTACATGCCCAAACTGAATAAAAACAATCAATCTTAAAATGTCGTTATTTCTTTATTCGGTATAAAAGCTTTGGTGCAAAATAACAAAAATACATATATAATTTGGTGTACAAACATGCACATAAAATTCATGTATAACTAGTACCTTGTATATACACATGTGTTATCATATTATCTCTTATATTTTTAAGAAAAACATGTTATGTATTCCAAAAATATTATATCAGTCATATCACATTTTACATAATTGCAATATCATATTTTATTTTTTCTTAGGACTGATATTAAATAATATTGCCATAAATTCTGTCATGAACTATTTAAGCAGTCGCGCAATTGTCGACCATCCCATTGACATAAAATAATAGTTTTAGGTACCTACCTATAATGTTTAAATTATTTTATGGAAATAATTTAAATTGAATGTATATAAAAAAAAATATATCCATAATACCAACAGTAGGGCATAAAAATAATCTCTATGTCAAGAATTATACAATAAATAATTATTTCACAGCAAAAAATATATAAATAGCATTGAGTTGATAATAATTTATTGAGTAGTTAAATAAAAAGTATTGAATCTTTTTTTTTTGTATGAAAATAATATATTTTAAAACATTTCTTTTCTTCAATTTCCAAAAAAAAACTACGTAATATATTCAATTATTGAGAGACAAAAAAGTAGCAAAAGTTTGTTCAAAATCTATTTACACTTAGTGGAATTTATTTATTAATGAAATGTAGATAAATATTTATGTTTAGCAATATGTATTAATATAAAATATAATATAACTGAAAGTAACTTCCATATTCCTAAAAAGGTAATAAATAGTAGCAGTGGCGTGCATTGCTCTTTAACCAAGGGCTTTTCAGGTGTTGATTATCATTAATCACAATGCAAGAAGGATAAGGCGCTCAAGGCAAATTGGAACAATCAAATTAGAAATTTCAGAATCAAAAATAATTTCTTATGATTAAATGATTGTGAATGAAGAAATTTCGGGATTTTAAAAATTTTTTTTTTTCAGAAATTTGGTAGAAGAAAGGTAGGACCAGCTTTTCAGCCTTTATGGGATGCACACCACTTCATAGTAGGTACATAAAATTCAATTAAAAATAAATATTGGCGGGTTTAACATCCAATCGATCTAATTTTTGGTAGGTCCAAAAACATTTTTTTTTGTTAGATTCTTATTACCGTAAAATATATACATATATATTCAATTTCAAATGGTAAATAAATAATGTATGGAAATTATTACATTTAAAAAATGGGTTAAATATATTAATTGTTCAAATAAAACTATGTAAAATATCTTCAATAAGGCACACGTAAAGCACACAAAGTCTGATAATCTTTTTACCCACTAGGGTTATGGAATGAAAAAAGAAAATTAGGTAGGCGGCAGAAGTCTTATGTACAAATAAATGCCATCAATTTGCACGATTTGCGATATTTCTTTAAGTATAAGTTTATATACTTGTAGATATAACCATGTAATAAAATACTATACCTACAATACGATATTTTCTGTTTTTTTGTAAAAATATTGGAGAAGTATTTATCTTATACATACGTATTGAAAAATAAAATGCTAATTTTAGGTATACAGTTTGAAAAGTGATGGTAAAAAGAACATATGTAGTTAGTGATTCACACTTACGCTAAACTCGTTATAAAAATCTATACATAATAACAAAAATAAGTTTTAAAAAAACAGCCCAAATGCTTGACTAGGCGAAATGCGTTATAACGTAATCGTGATAGTACATCATGATGGCTAGGGGCTGGCCCAGGATGATGGAGCTCCACACGATGAGGTTGCCCCAACGAGAGCCGTAATGCACTTCTGCGTATCGGGACATGTACGCAAGGGGAATCTGCGCCATCATTCCCATGAACGCCCACACCCTGTAGGTCTGCAGTGGTACGCTCACCTAAAATTAGAAACAAGTTAAAAACGAAAAAATAAATTAAATAAATAACGTAAATGGTTGTTCGGGCTGCAGATTTCTATGTTGATAAGATATTCGTGACATTGTCGGATCAATTCTTGAAAGCCTCACCGCGCAGCGACGGATATTCCGTCGCTTTAGCATACTTATAGAAGGGCTTAACTAGCCCCAGCTTCAACAAAAGCCTGTGAGTTGGAATGCGGTAAGATCTGGCCCATTGTAATGGGACCAACAAGCTTACGTTATCGGTAAATCTGACACTTCCATAGAGGATTCGCGCAAGAAAATTATACAATAAATCATTATTTCTTATTTTGCAAAATTATGGGGTTAATCATATTATAAGTCCTACAAAACCTAAAATTTAGTAAAGGGACGCAGCACTCAAATCCGAACATTTTATAAGCCGAAATGCTAATTTCTCAGTTTTCTAGTTAGCTGACTGAAATCGTAGCTGTATGGGCTATGGATTTTATGAACCGGGGCAGTAATCCGATCTTCTCCCATTAAAATGCTCTAGATAAAAAGGAAATAAAAAATTGCAGCAAAAAGGCATACCAAATATTCATGGAACAATGCTGAGATCAGGAACACAATGGTGCCGGCAATGCCCTTACTGTATCCCATCTCCACCACAGGGATATAGACGTGCCGCACGGCCCAGCGATGAACCGGCATGTTCCACGTGCGCCAGAACGTGTCGATGTTGTTGGCGTTCCACCAGTCGTTGTAGAAGTTGCGGTCCGCAAAATGCATCAGCTCTCCCATCAGGTTGAGGAAGGAGTGGAAGTTGATGTAGAAAAAACACAGCCATATCAAATGGTTTGGAATCTGCAATGGAAATAAATTTATTCAACAATGGTAATTGAATCTGATTAAAATAATAATTATTACGAATATACATATACAGTTGTATAATATATGATATGTATAAAATCTATAGGGGGAATTACACAGTCGATTTTTCCCATGTGGCTAGTCACCCGTCACATTGATGGTGACTATCCGCACAGTCACTCCATTCACATAGTCGATTAATATTGCATACGACTTGTTCCATTTTGGTAAAACTGTTTAGCAGAACAGATGTGTTACATGCCAAATAAACAAACTCATGCAGCCTGCGACGCATCATTTACGCGGTCGATTTTTGTCACCCACTCCATGCGCCTGTCATCACACGGTAAAAGACGGAAGGTAATCTGCTACCGTGCTTGCGATTTTAGTGACTTGCGGGCTGTCGAATCAAAGATTTACATGGTCGATTTTGACCATGCGGTGAAGCCAAGATAATTACCATTATTAATCATCTAAATGCCCCATAAGACAGCAATATCAAGATATC